>VDFB02381924.1:0-10606 GCA_007258455.2 Sequoia sempervirens | reverse complement strand
AAGTGGTATCGCAGCCTTCTTTCCTTTTGGTTCTAGGATATTTTCCCCGCGGAATATTTCTTAGCTTGATAGGCTGGAAGAAATCTGGAGGAATGGACTGATGTATTGATCCTTTGATGAGTGGAAGCCTTGTGGTATTCTGAGACAACATGCAGCTTGAAGGATGGTCAAGATGGAAAAGGGAGTTGATCGTGTTGTGATCTGTGTCTCCTAGCTGGTAGAGATTTAACCTTGGAGTATGAGGTGGATTTCTTTGCTCTGTGGTTGTGTAGCAGTAAAGCTTTCATATTGGGCGTCTGTGTGTCAGGCTCCTAGGTGATATGGAGAATCCTAGGCTGTTTCTCAGTCATGGAAGACAGTGCTTATGCTAGGTGGTGGTTCCTGGTGTTGGAAGGCACTATTTCCTGTTAACCTCAAATGCTTGAAGGCTATGGAGTTAATCATTAGATGATTTGCAAGCTTCTGAAATAGCCTTTCTCTCTTTCTTGGATGCATGTACATGGTGGTGGTTTTAGAGTTGGTCTGAAAGGGACCTGGATTCTCCTGAACTGTTGGTTTCTTTCTAAGGATGATTTGTACTTGCATGGCTCTGTGGTTTTGCAGGTTTTACACGGTTAAGCAAAACTTGTGATCATGTGGAGTTGTTTTTAAGCTATTGTCTAGACACTAGCCTCTTGGGCTGTTGATGGATGAGATAGTTGCAGTTTTGCATGCATGCTTGGTGCATGGCTTGAGGAGGTATGATTTCTTCTCTGCATGGGAGTGTTGGTACGTGGTTTGTCACTCAAAATTCTTGTGGTGGTACTTAAGGGTTCCTCTATTATGGTGCTCGTTGTGGACATGATTGGAAAATCAGATTTGGAGTGATCTGGTGTTTGAGTCATGTTGTCTACGTGGTTATTCTCTTTGAAATCTCAGTTTTGCATTTCCAATGTGATGATGGGTTTGCACGTTTCTGTTGAATTGATCTACGGGTTGTGCAATGTTGTGGGTTGTCTTTACCTACATGTTTGCTATGAGACAACTCAGAAGTGGATTGTCTATATCCATGAGGTTGATTCATTGATGGTACAAACTTGTTAGGTGGCCTTCTCTGTGGTCACTAGTGCATTGGTGTGGTGTTTTGAGATGAGAGGATGGATACTATTGAGTACCTGAATAGTTGGTTATGGGAAACTGTAGTAGGTGGTCATGGTGCTTGGAGAGCTCGGGTGTCACGGTTTAGTGGGAGCTCTAGCAGTGACTGTGGGTTCATCACATGGTGGTGAATGGTCTTCTTAGTGTTGCAGATGTTTCTTGGGATCCTGTTGCTGCAAAAGGGTTCTTTTGCATTTGCATGGACATTACTTGAAGATGTGCAACATCTTGGATCCATGGAGGACTCTTGGAGTCATTGGCCAAGGTGTTGGTGGTGCGTGATAGGTGATGATGTTTTTTAAGTCTATTTGCTTTATGTCATGGTATACTCTTGTTTATGCACTGGAGTTTTGGCATTGTACATTGTACTTGAGACAATGGTGAAGTCACTTGGAGCATGGTATCTCCTATGGGGATGTATAGATCATGGTGTCATGATAAGCTCCTGATTCAGCTGATTGGAGCTTTGACAGTGATCTGGTAATTCTTTGTGTATTGAGTGTTTTGATTATTTGCTTGATACTTCATGATAGTGCAGTAATGCAGTTGAAGTTTAGCATGAGATGATCGGTTGCTAGTACTCATGGATACATGAAGAATAAGGTGAAGCTTTTTTTTCTCTTATGAGAGAAGTGTTGCTGCCTGTTACTCTTGTTAAATTTTTTCAGCATAAAGTACGAGAAGCCTTCACCTTGGTTGAACGTGAGTTCAATAAGAGACCTATGAGGAGATTGCTCTTGGATTAGTCATGATGACTTGTATATCTTGAAGGAGTATTCTCATTCTCACTCTTGGTCTGCTCGATAGTTTAATCTGAGAGGTATTTGGCCCTTTATATCTTTCAGATGTGTTTTATGTTTACTTTCATGATATGGATCTTGAATTGTAGTCTAATAGTTCTGAAGGATTCATAGTGGAAGTTGTACAGTTTTTTTTATCTCCTTATTTACTTATGAGAATTGGTGGCAGATAATGTATGGGCTGATTTCCTGAAATGGGAAATGATGTAGTTTGATCTTCTTAGAGATGCTTACATCCATGTTTGTTAAATTGGTTTGATCTTGGTGATTGAACGGATGGATGTTGTTAAGGTTTCTCTTTTGGGTTATGAAGAAGATCATTCTTGACACAGCTGGCTGTTAGAAGTGTATGTAGGAGGATGCTCTACAAGAAGATAATGTGTAGAGTTTCTCTCTGTGGCCGTGAAGGTTTGTGGTGAGAGAAATGTTTCTTGTGGCAGGTTGTTGCAGGTTGTGCATATCATTGTGGATTTTTCTTTGGTACTAAAGGGTTACATTTTCTATGTGCTAGTATTGGTAGACTTGTGATGTCTTTTTGTTACTCGGACAATGGGAGTTCCTGTTGTGTTTTGTCTTCTTCGACTGGTTGGCACTTGGAGCTTGTAGTTGTTGTTAATGAGTTGGTTATGCTTTGGCATGAGTTTACTAATACTGATACCTTAGAGGTATGTCAGATTGGATGGAATAGCACGAGTTGTGGGTGCTATTTTTAAGTTGCGTGGGTTTATCAGTTGGATAGGAGCAATCATTCTGATTGTTGTTCTAACTGGTGTTATTTATCCTGTTTTTGGAGAATGACTTCATGGTTGTGTTCTATTTGAGGCTTTGAAGTTGATATTACTTCTATATAGCGTTTGAGCATTGTGAAGTGGTAGCAGTATCTTGTTGGCGATATCACTGGGATCTTTTGCTTGTGTTTGTTGGAATAGTGCTTATTCACCTTAGCGATGTATCTTTCTTCCACATGTGGAAGATGATATGATTGTTGCTTCAATGGTGGACATCTTGGATGTTGGAACTGAATTCTTGATGGAGCATGAGAGCATGTTTGAGGTCTATGAGGTTTCTTGGAAGGTTGTGATCGGTTGCTTTGTTGTCAGTGAGTTGCGGTTGGATGCCTGGTCTTTGTTGCAGATTGTCTGGTGGACTATTATCTGTTGAATCATGTTGATCGGGTGTCTTGAGTGTTGCAGGGTTTGAACTGGTGGAGCTAGTGTGATCTTAGTTCCTAGTTGCTTTGGAGGTGCCTATGTGATCTTCGTCAAGTGGGAGATTGTTGGAAAATGTGCCTCAATCTCACAAGTTGTAACCTTGGAAGAGAAAATTCAGTGTGACATTCATGTTGTCTGGCCGACTGGCAGTTTAACCTTGTGTATTGCTCATGTCGCTAAGACAATACTTCTGTCTTGCAGAATGGACCTATCGCTATGACATAGAGAGACTTAGTGAGATCTCTCATCATATGGAATGTCTCCACCGACATAAGGGTTTGTTATCTGCCTAGCTTATGTCGGTGTGGACTCTATGGCTTACTAGATCATCTGCAACTCAAGCGGTTCTAGCCAGAAGTCTTGGCGCATCGTGAGAAGTCTCACGATAAGCAGAGTCATCGCAGGACTTCGGAAACCTCAGCCATCTCTTGGCTAATTAGGTGCCCTGCCTGATGGTGGGGTACACTTGGGTCTTCATCTGCGACTCAAAGACTTCTATATGAAGTCTTGGCGACCAATGGAGAGTCTCGCCGATAGTTGGCTTCAGAGTGACATAAGAGATCTCGGTGAAATCTCTTGGCGACTGGGAGATGTCTGGCCAACGGTATTCACTCGGAGTAACTCAAGGGTCTCGACATGAAGTCTTGGCTAATTTAATTTTGTCTCTTCGATGCTCATCAGGGTAACTTGGAAGTCTTGGTAAGAAGTCTTACCGATGGTGGGTTCTCTCGCCGATAGGTGTGAACATCGCTGTAACCTCTTGGCAATAGAGGGAAGTCTTGCCAACTGTTAGGTGGATGCCGCTAGGAATGAGATGGATGTCAGAGGTTTTAGTATGACTTTGGAACCTCAGTATGATCTCCTAGTGAATGTGGAATGTCTGGCTAATGGTAGGTCTTCGGTATGACTTAAAGGCATCAATATGATGTCTCGCTGGCGGATTGTCTTCACGATGAGGCAGTTTCCATTATCTAGATGACTCTTTTGGCTACCGTTTCCTGGTGCTCTATAATTTTAGGCTCTGCATGACCTTTGCCTGGAGTCTCTGGGTCGCATGCTGACATCTGGTGATAACATAAAGGGCTTTATATGATCTCTACTGAATGACTCAAAGTCTTCACATCAAGGAACACTCTGAATGACTTGTGAGTTTAGTGTAATGTCTCTAACAAATGGCGATTGTCTCGCTGATGAGAATGCTGAGGTCAATGTGTCTTGAAGACTTCGGTGTAATGTCTAGGTGAAGAGCGATAGTCTTGTCGACTGATGAACTCTTTGGAATACCTTTTGATCTTCGGTGTGAGGTCTTGGCAACATGGTAAAGTCTCAGCGATAGCTCTCTGGCCTCGATGTAACCTCTTGCCGATAGTGAAGTCTTGGCGATATCGATAGTCAAGACTTGTGGCATTGGGGAGACACGGTTAGTGTCTCACCGACATGCGACACAAGTTGATCATTTGTTGACCGTTTGGATGACTATCCTATGTGGTGTGACTTGGACGTATTATCTTCCATGCAAGGAAGTGGAAACATCTACATTGTTGAGCTAGATGATTCAATAGTTGGAAACAAACCGATTCTTAGAGCCGAAGTCGAAGAGATAGAGATAGAGAGCGAACAGATGTGAAGGAGTGAGGCTGGCCGGATGGCCGAGAGCCTTGAGGCCTAAATAGAGGAGAAGAGAGAGCTCCTGATCATGAAGCATGTTTTCTGATTTCTCTTATGTTGATCTGCACTGTATATGTGATGGTATTGTAACAATGCGAAGATTGTCAGTTTTAGAGGGTGACCGAAACTATGCTGGTGGATATTTGTTGCTACCGGGCCAGACCCACGAACAAATATGTACGACCCGGAAGGCCAAGAGCCTCAAACGGTACTGTAACTTTCAAGGTCGAATAATTACAATGGCTCAAACTGAGGAGGAAGTTTTTCGTAAATCCTAAAGGGTTTTCCCCCACATAAAATCTTTTGTGTTTTGCTTCTTGTCTCATCTTTCATAGTTCAGATTGGTTCTCATAGGTAAAACCCCCGCTAATGCATGCTGCTGAATTCCGTACGTTTCTCTCGTGAAGATCACCGGGGAAATGAACTCAATCTGCTTCCGGGCTTTAGGGACATAGTTGTATCGCGGTTCAGGCAACGAATCTAAATTAAAGTTACCAAGGCACTACTGGTTGGAGTTTTCATTAGATGCGCTCCATTAATTTCCTCACACATAATGCTCTTAATGTAGCAACCATGCCCTCGTCACCACATGAGTATGGTCAACCTTCACATGCTACTCCAAAGGAAGACAAGACTGTCACCTTTAGTGGTAAAAACATTCCTACCACCACTTTCAAGTCCCCTAGTATCAAGATAGATGCACTAAAAGAGGATATAATTCAATGGGTATACTGAGAAGAACCCCAACTAGATCCCCCTCTAAAGGAATATTTTCAAGAAAGCATATCCTTGGTCAGCTAAGTTTGTAGAAAAGTATAACTACCAAGGTAGGGGCCTAGGTAAAGAAGAACAGGGGCGGTTGCAACCTATTAATACATCAAAGCTACCAAAGAACATAGGCATTAGATATGATAAAAATCAGAAAGGCCTTGCAACATCGTCTAATACCTCCAATAGTGTCACCGTGGACAATGTCTCATTGGAAAACATACCAGAGGAGGAATCCATCATACGTGCATACGATGACATCGATCACACTGACCTATCATCCATGTTTGAATGCCTATCCATCTGTACCATTAGCCTATCCCTTCGCCACCCTGAGCTCGTTGATTGGGACCTACATAATAGCACACCGGTCAATATGTCTACAGATACATATGTCAATCTCATGGGATTGGGGGAAGATGAACACTCCAAATGCAAAAATGTAAGAATAAGGAAAATAAAAGCTGGCCATCTAGTGAAACCTCCCCCGAGGCACCGACCTTGAAAAAGTAAAAAATAATGCATCCGGGATGGCGGTGAAACCTCGGCGGGAGGTGCCGTAGCCATGGAGATGTTGGATCTTCCCCTTTTGTGGAACTCCTATGACCGGGCCTCATCACTATTCTAATTGAAGAGACTCAAGAAGTCAATCTGGTAACTGCTGAAAGTCCTAAAATCACCTATGTAGCCAAGTCACTCTCAAAGCAAGAGTATTCGATCATTGTGCAGCTACTCCAAGAGGGAATCATTAACTTTGCTTGGTCATACTCAGACATGCTAGGCTTAGACCCCACCTTAGTGGTTCATCATTTAGACGTTTGCCTAGACGCCAAGCTTGTCAAACAGAAGCTCTGAAAGATGCATCCAGAGTCACATTGTGCCAGTCGGGTTAGCGAATTGGAGGAAGCACAGATGCAGTTTCATCGCATCAAATTTATCAATTTGAGTGGATCTCCAATATAGTACCAATTTCGAAACCAAATGGAGAAATTCGGATCTGTACAGACTTCAGGGATCTTAACAAGGCTTGCCCAAAAGATGACTTCCCTCTGCCTAACATTGACATGTTGGTCGACCTCATAGTAGGACATGAGATGCTATCCCTTATGGATGGCTTCTCTGGTTATAATCAGATTCAAATTTGACCAGGACCAAACATAAGACCACCCTCCCACAAAACCTTTTGGGGTACTTTTTAGGGCGCAATGTCGCCCTTGGTCTAAAAATGTAGCAACATAGTTCTGTAGGTAAATACTTTGTCATCTTCCACTAATTCTCATCCATATCATCATGGAGGATTATGTCTACCTAATTTGTGTGAAACTTAACATGAGTCAACATCCTATCGCCCTAAAAGACGTCTTTAGATCGATTAGCACATAAGTCAGCAGCCTAAATCCAAAAAGTACTAAGGTTATGTCGAAAACTTTTTGGGTTTTATAGTCTCCTCAAGGGATATTGAAGTTTATCCCGCCAAGGTGAAGTATTGAATTTTTAATGCCCCGCGCAATCGTCGCTTAAGAAGCTCAAGGAAGATGGAATCCATCCGGACGGTTCGCCAGCCTTAGCTCTCACGATAAGTGTTAGCTTATTCACTATCTCCTGAGAAAGACTCCACCTTCCGATGGAACCAACAGTTGTCAAAAAGGTTTCGATAAGATCAAAGAATACTTAGCTCATCCTCCGATCTTGATGCCACCCATTCTAGGGAAATCCCTCCTACTGTATATCTCTGCCACTTCAGTCGTGCTGGGGGCATTGTTGGCACAATATGATGAATCATTGAAAGAGAGGGCGATCTACTACATCAGTCAAACATTGGTTGGCTATGAATTAAACTACTCTCCCATCGAAAAGGCCTACCTTGCACTAGTCTTCAGCACATAGAAATTCTGACATTACATGCTCAGCCATCCAGTCAAATTAATTGCTAAGATTGATCCACTAAAGTATTTGTTATCTAGAACCACTATGACTAGCCGCATGGCAAAGAGGGTCATGCTCCTAAGCGAATTTGATGTAGAGTATGTGGAGCAGAAATCCATAAAGGGATAGGTCACATCTGATCAGTTGGCCGAGGCACCATTAGTAGATGCTTACCCTGTAGACACTGAATTCTCAGACGAAGAAGTCTACACAGTTACAGAAGCACCAGCTTGGACGCTGTATTTTGATGGCTCATACACACATAATGGATCAAGCGCGGGGATTTTATTAATTACCCCTCAAGGTGACTTTCCAAAATCATTCAGGATAGCATTCCCGTGTACAAACAACATCGCAGAGTACGAATCCCTCCTCATCGGCCTCCAAATTGCAAAACAGTGGCATATAACTTGCCTGAAAGTCTTTGGTGATTCATTATTAGTCATCAAGCAAGTTAATTATGAATTCCTCACAAAGGATGATAAGTTGTTACCCTATAAGCGCATGGTGGATGATTTCAAGAAATATTTCACCTTCATACAATTTGACCAAATTCCTCGAGTACAGAATAAAGCAGCGGATGCAATGGCCACTATCGGTTCCCTCATTGACATGCCTAGAGATTGGACGGAATGTGAGTTCTTGGTCGAACAACTTTTAATCCCAACATATGATATTCCTGATGCTGATATGGTGTGCGATATCATAGGTCCCTCCTCTTCCTGGTATCAGGATATATATACCTATCTCCATGATAATATTATACCCCCAAATCTTACACGCAATCAACGTAAATCCTTCATTTATTGCTCTTCCTGATTCATCATTGTCGATGATATGCTTTATCGTCGTGGGTATGATGGAATCCTCCTCAGATGTCTAAATGAGACTGAATCCCGTACTGCACTAACGGAAGTACATGGTGGTGTTTGTGGGGCTCATTCAAATGGTATGGCTTTGGCCAAAAGGATTCTCCGGGCAGGATATTACTAGCCTACATTAGAGCATGATGCTTGTGAATTTGTGAAGAAGTGCCTTCCTTGCCAACAACATGCAAATCTGATTCATGCTCCAACACAGGACCTTCAACCCCTCCCGACACCATGGCCATTCTCGCAATGGGGTTTCGACTTGATTGGCAAGATTCACCCACCATCATCTGATGGCCATACATTCGTAATTACTGCCACTAAGTACTTCACTAAGTGGGTGGAAGCAATGCCGCTCTCACAGATCACTAGTATTTAGATCTCAAAGTTCATCCTTTACCATATTCTCTGCATATATGGTATCCCATCCACCATCCTTTCTGATAATGTAAAACCTTTCAAAAATCAATCCATGAAACACCTTTGCGACACTTTTCATATCCAGCAATGTTGGTCAACGCCTTATTACCCCCAGGGTAATGGTCAGGCAGAAGCAAACAACAAGAACCTCATCTGCATCCTTAAAAAGGTTGTCAATAACACCAGTCGAGATTGGCACCTCCATATTGATCCCGCCCTTTGGGCATATCACACCTCCATCTGCACCCCTACAGGGGCCAATCCCTATTCTTTGGTCTATGGCACTGAAGCCATCTTTCCAATTGAAGTTGAGATCCCATCATTGAGAATTTTCCTAAAAAACCTTATTAGTGAGGAGGATGCTCGTGTTGCACAGCTTGCACAACTAGAGTTACTTGATGAAAGAAGAATCAAAGCTTACAATCACCTACAAGCATACCAAAACCACCTTAAGCGTTACTACAACAAGAAGGTTCACCCTCGACAGTTTCAGGTGGGTGATCTTGTCCTCAAAGAGAATCAGTGTACTCAGCAAGACCGAGACAAGAAGGGAAAATTTGAGCCAAACTGGTTGGGGCCTTATATCATAGCCGCCAAATATGGATCGGGGGCATACAGGTTGACTAATATTGAAGGAGAGCCCCTTGACGAGCCCATCAACATCATGCATCTAAAGAAGTTCTACGCCTAAGTCTGCTTGGTAACCCCACTTGTCAAAAAAGCAAAAAATAAAAATAAAAATCAGAAAATCTAAAAAAAAACCAAAAATAGTAAAGAGAAATAAGTTTTTTCCTATGGTGAAAACCACTCTTGGTGGAGCCCTAGATAAGTATGGATGGTGAAAACCTAGTAACAGGCATCATCTGTAGAGGGATTAATCATTATCTACCTAATATCCTAGTTATTCTATGCTTTCATCCGCACTATCGTCCTCACCCATCCCATCCTTGGTCGCTTCGTATATTTTGATTGAACATTGGACGACCCGTCTAGCCTATCCCCCCATCCTGAGCTTTTCAATATCCCATTCTGAGCTTATGTCATTCATCTCATCGTCAGTCGGTCTGTGTCATCGCATAGGATCATCCGTCGTGTTGGTCTTCATCTAGATCTCATTCGGTCACAACGCCAATCAAACTACGTTGCCCCTGCGCTGTCACGTAGGCAAGGCTAATCATTTGATCTACCCCCAGGGTATTCTGACCATCACGTGTTGGTTGTCTATCATCTGTCTTCACCATCATCTTTTCGTTTTATCCATGGTATTTTCATGAACTACGAGGGCTCTGCGCTTTCACGTAGGCACAACTAATCTTTTATCGGCCCCCGAGCCCCTAGGTCTGTAGGATATGTCAGTATGTGTCTTTGTCTGGCTCATTATTCTCAATTAAACTCCCCTATTTTCAAGAGATTTGGTTAATGAAAAATATCTGGCGTCAAATCGGGTCATTCTAATTTCGTATCCATCATCGGTCTCAACAGGATGCATCCTTCCTAGCAAACCTCATCAACCCCATCCATCCCCTTGATCCTATGGCAAAGGACATTTTGAAATTGATTGTGATCTTTTGATGTCTTGGAATTTATTTGTCGTATGAGCTCACTATCAGCACTTGTCATGGTCGCCTTAGTCTATCATATCATAGTGTGCTTTGACTTGTCTACATAGGGGCTTATCTTAGTCTTTTCTTTGTTGTCGTCTTCTCGGTTGTCCCATGTAGTACCCACCAAGATCACAAAGGTCTTGTGTTACACTGGGGCATCCTTGTGTGTTTGTGGTTATCCCAATACCTGGCTCGACCAAAGT
>VDFB02381923.1:0-26469 GCA_007258455.2 Sequoia sempervirens | reverse complement strand
GGTTATGAGATTCTGAGAAGCAAGTCTATTGATTTGATATTTGATTCAAGAGACATATATCAGTTGAACAAAGCAATTGATTGATTTCTCCGCGACAAGGAAGATGAACAAAATGATGAAGAGAAAATGAAAGGGAAAGACAATGAAAGAAATGAATGATGAAAGGGAAAATGCAAGGTGATGAGAACTCTTGTTCTTTTTAAGTGATTTTATCATCATAGAGCTTATTATGTTGGAAATTAGTATAAGTGTCTAGATAACATGAACATCTAGAGAACTTGAATACTGTTTGCATTTTTATTTAGCAGTAAAGTATAAGCATCGAGGTATAAGGACCTTAGATGACTTGAATAATTATTGCATGGAAGACACTATTAGATAAGGAATTCTCTCATCCATACTAGACTCATAGGTCCTCGATGGTTTTGGATAGCCATGTCTTAAGACGAATCCTCCTATAAATGAGAAACAATCCACAAACATATAAGTGAACATGTCCCATCCTCACCTCTCTAGTGCAATACATCCTTGAGAAGCTAAAAGACATGCCACCAAAGATAAAAATCATAAATCAATCAAAGATAAACAAGCAATCATGCATCATGCTTCAATGTTTGACGGATTTTTGTTACAGTTTATGTGTTTTTTCTAGATTTGTAAGATGGGTTGATATGTATGTTATAATGTTTGCTTGATTGTCAATCCTAGTGTAGTTTAATTTTGTTGAAGTGAAAAGTGGTGTGATGATCTAAAAGTGTCACTGTTTAGGGATTTTTGAAGTTATGTGATTTTTTTTTTGGATTTTTGGAATATGTGATTTTTTTTTCAAGACATTTTTCGATTTTTATGGATTTTTTTAAGTTGTAAAGATGGAGTGAGAGAAGGAGGAGTGAGTTTAATGGGTGAAATTCAAGATCTTCCTAAGCATTTCTAGAGGTACGCAAACCATGGATAAATTGATAGGATCAAGGAAAGATCTACTAAAACATTTTGCTCACACATGAAACATTATTCTTTGCCTGCATGATTAATAAATGGCGAAGACTGGATTAGGAATGATCAATTCTAGAGGGCATGATGATGATGATGATAAGTACTTAGGATCATTGATTCCTCTAAGTACGATAAGATTGATGATTGTTGATGATTGATTGACAAAAGATGTAAGGATTGGATAATGTTTTACAGTTAGGCTCAAATAAGATTTGCATGATAAGATTCAAGGTTTCAAAGAGACATGATGACCCACCCTAGAACCATCATGAAGTTGTATGAAAGGCATATCTTGATCATAAGAAGGATGAACATCATCATGGAATGAAGGGGTATCCTTAAGTGGAGGTATATATTGATCTTGATGAGGAAGGGAATTCTGATATTTTGTGGAAAGCATATCTTGATCATTGGATATGATGGAATCATGAGATGGTATGGATTCATTAGATTAGGTGGAAGGAGGACTTCAAAGTATACTTTTATCTTGATATGGAAGGGGATCATCTTGGATGAAACAAAAAGAGATAAGGGGATCATCATTAGGTTCTTGAGAGATGGGATCTTGGTCAAATATTGGAAGGGGTTGTGGATTTTTGGTATCATTGGATGGAGTGGAAAGAATACCTTGATCTTGATGTGCAAGGGAGCTTATGCTAGCATGATTTGGACTAAGAGATTGACATGAATCATTGGATGTAGATGGTATGATAGGATAGGATGGTTGGATGGAATCGTTAACTTGGGTGGAAGACTTATAAGGTTTTTTTTTGACTTATGGGGGATGACGATAGATGCATGTCATGGTATGGTTGCACAATATTATTTATGTTTGAGGAATTATATTTCTTTGCACATAACTCTTCAAAATTTTCATCAAAAAGGGTCTTGGAGGATGGGGATGATGTATTCTATGCTACTAGTCTTTGGAGATAATTGTCAAAGGATTCTTTGGTTTATGGATTAGAGCTTGTGAAATTGGATGGTGATGTTGGTGTAGGACTAGTGTGCTTTGAGATAGGAATTTTATTAGATGGTGATGGAGGACTAGTAGATGAAGTAGTGTATGATTCTAAACTTAAGGTGGTATTTCCCCTGTCAAAAATATCATCAAGATGACCTAATATTTCTACAAAGTTTTCATCATCACTAGGATCTACAAATATCTCATCACCACTAGGACGAAAGTTTGACCGACCTTCGAGGATATATGGTTTCCAATTATCTTCATGATTAGGAAAGGGGATCCTCAAAGTATGGCCTTGGATTGTCTTCATGATTAGGTGAATGGACTCCTCAAAGTATGACCTTGGGCTTGTGACTGGGATTGTTAAGGATTAAAACCATTTTAGGAAATTTTTGGGATGTTTAGAGGATGTTGTAGGATGATTAGTGAAATTTTGGAAAGGTTATGAATGGTTTATTGATGGTTATTATGATGGATTAAGGTTATGGAATGAAAAGGTTGTGATAGCTGATGATGTTTTAGTTGTTTTTGCATCAAAAATTTTGTCATTGACTACATTCTTGTTCTTTACCCAAAAAGGTTTCTTGTTATTCAAACTCAATTTTTGATCTTCTTCATTATTAATTTTAATAGTTCCATCATCAATGAGAGTTTGTTCAATTTGAAATACCATCTCTATGGCTTCGTCAAAGGAATCTAGGAATTATTAATTTCAAACTCATTATTAATTTTGACCTTCTTCATTATTAATTCAAACTCAATTTTTGATCTTCTTCATTATTAATTTCAAGTGAAGTTCCCTTCAAATTTTGACAAAAGAGGTCAACCAACTCTTGATTAGGAATGACATAAGGAAATCATTTTGTTAAATGTCTCCATATTTATAAAAATGACACAAAAGATTCACCTTGTTTTTGTTTGGTGTTGAAAAGGTTTTTCATGGTCACTTTAAGGTCACAATTGAAACTATAATTAGAGACAAATTTAATAGCCAATTCTTGAAAGGATTTGATGGTCGAGGTAATTATGAAAACCATTCCATAGCCTCTCCTCCTAGAATGCAAGGGAATAATATCATAAGGTATGTCTCATCAACTGCAAATTCCATGGTAGTAGCACAAAATTGTCTTAGGTGGTCATTAGGATCTCCTTTTCTATTGTATTTATCAAGTTTTAGTGTGTCCCAGTGGTTAGGAAAAGGTGGCATTGTTATGCTTGAATCAAAGGGATAAGGACATATTGCTTCAATGGAGAACTTGTGAGATGATTTTTTACTATTCTTGAGAGTATCCAACTCTTGTCTCAATGTTCTAAGATCATCCAAAATAGGATTGTTTGTAGGTGTAGGTTTTGATGTCTTTGAAGATTTCTTGTAATCAGGTTGTAGATAAAAGGGTCTATGATCTTTGATTCTATCATTTTTGTTTGTTTTGGGATGCTTAGATTCACTAGATTCATTCTTGTCATTCATTGTGAGTAAGGACATACCAAAATTAGGAGGTAGTTTGATTCCATCATCAAAAAGGGCCTTGAAATATTATTATGGATTACATTTGACTACCTCTATAAGTAGTTTAGTGAATCTATGATCATGAAGTGCTTCATCTATTATGGATTGGGTTATTTCTTTGTGATTAGTTTCACTTGTCTCACTAGTTGCAACACTAATGTGATCTTCCCCATCAAATTCTTTTCCCCAAGGGTTCCCTTCCTCTTGAAACATTTTTGCTCTTGTTCTAGGGGTCATAGGTGATTGTTCTAATTTACAACCCAAGATAATGTATGAGACCTAAGACTAGGATGCAATGAAAAGGGTATGATTATAAGATGGGATATGAAAATGGTATGGTATGATATGACAAGCTAAGAATGCAAGATCTCAAAGGAAACTCTAGGTCCAAAGTTGGTTATGATGTAAAATACTTACTTGCATTATGTTGGATAGACACAAGGACCAATGATCAAGAGAGAGTATGTATGAGAGGATGGACTCCAAAATGATTGCCCTACTCAAGGATAATGATATGCTCCCTAGCTCAAGGATGATAAACCTCAAGTGATGCGGATGATAGATAGCCAATTGTTTGATTTCAAGACTTAGGAAGAGTAGCCTAAGTGCAAGATGTGAAGGATAAATGTTTATTTGAGAAATAATGGATATGCAAGGGCTAGGTGGAATGCAAGGATTGAAAGATTAGAATTGAAGGATGATGGCCCCAAGAAATCTAAGTTAGTTTCATTTTGGATGTTTTTTTGGGTGTTTGACCTTTTGGGGGTTTTCAAAGTTTGAAATGTTGCAAGTTCCTAGTGTGATATTTGTTTGAGATTTATTTTTGAACACACACACAAGACATAGATGACAAAATGTTTGATTTTAACAATATAAGAACAAATCCTAAGGTTGGCAAGGACTATATTCACTAGATTCCATGTGGGTTTCCCCAGCTGTACTTATTCTTAGTGGGTGACTTGGAAGCTTGGCCACACTAGATCCCCTCCACAACACTCACTTCTCAGGTCAACCAAGCTTCGATTTATCATGAATATCCCATCAAAAAATCTTCACCTCTATTAAGAACTACGAGAATTTGGATGCCTTGTCAATGACTATTGTTGCATGGAAAAATAGAAGTGTTTCTAGTAAACTATACAAGAGGGTTCCAGTGAATACTCGATACATGGCACCTCACAAGCATACACCAAGAAACTTAAGGCTTTAACCACTCTACTAGGGTCTCTTATACCTTTAAATGAAAAGGTAGGTACCTGTTTTCTGTTGGTGTAATTAATTATTTAATTACACTTACATAAGTTTACTTAGGTTATAAGATTCTTTTTAGAAGTCTTAGTTGGCCTTTCTAGAATTTATCTTATCTAGCTAATGCATCATTTCCTAGGTGATTAGTTTGTTAGTTATCTCATGTCATAGAATTATGACATTTGTCAACATCATGTTCATCACTACATTTCAACCTCATCTATATAAGGAAGGTGATTATACTCATTTGTAACATACTTCATACCTCATCGTTTGATAGGTCTTAATATCAAGCAAGTTCATTCTTGCATACTCTCTTGTAGAAGGTTTTCATTGTTTTTGCAAGTGGTCTTGGGTGTTGAGCTAATATCTTCATCTCTTACATGGTATCAAAGCCACATCTTGCCAAACCCTTCTCAGATTTGAGGGTGGAGCTATTACTAGTGAGAAATCTTGATTTGAGGTTGTCTCTCCATAGGTGGGATTTCATGGCATGTTACTTTTGGCTCGTGTTCGAGAAAATATGAACTCATATTTGAGTTTAGAGTAGCTGAGAAAGTCAGAATTGACTTTTGCTTTTCCTAAATCTGACATTTTTAGCCAAAGTTGTGGAGGTTTGAAGATTTGCAAGATTTGGGAGTTGTAGAGCTTCTAGTACATTTTAGGGCAGATTTGACCTCACCATCATTTCCAAGAGGCCCGAGAGTTGGAAATCGATATATAATTCACCCTATTTCACCTTTAATTGTTTGTGAGGCAATTTTTTTTACTAGAGTGATTGTACAACCCCTATATATAGGGTATTATTTATTTATTTTGGAGAAAAAATATTCTAAAAAGTATCTTAATTTTTTATTGTTTCGAGCTATTTTAAAAAAATTTCAAAGCAATATTTCATATTATTTTTCAGGCTTATTGACAAAGCATTGGGAAAATATTATTTTTATTGGCGCATCGGACAAACAAAGATCTTTTTGCAGAGTCTTGTACTATTGTCATATTCTATTAAAATATTTGGAAAAGTTTTCTATTATTTCCGGTCTGACCTGCACTGTGGACAACCTTTTGTACTGTCAATCTGCATCGTACCTGCCCGTTGAAGATTTCCATCTATTTTAAGCCTTTGTCAGCTGTGAGGAACTTTGTGTTGTCGAGCCCTTGTTCCAATCTGTTGATATTTGTGATCTCATGGGCTCATGCATTCTACCCATCGACCTTGTTCTCAGCCGATCTCCAGTCTCTGTCGGCCACCAAGACTCTTTCGTTTGAGTATTTCTCTATCAGCATTTATCACTGGTGGCTCATGTATCCCATCGGCGTTGAGTTTTTTGACCAAATCTTGTTGTCACCGGTGCCTGTGGTGCTTGTGGGCTTAATTGCAGACTATTCAACACCTAACAACCCATGCTTCAGTATGTTGTTAGTACCTTTGTTGAACGCACGTGTATGTCTCCTACCCACGTCATCGTCAGTTCCTTCTTTTGG
Source organism: Sequoia sempervirens (assembly GCA_007258455.2). Classification (NCBI taxonomy): domain Eukaryota; kingdom Viridiplantae; phylum Streptophyta; class Pinopsida; order Cupressales; family Cupressaceae; genus Sequoia; species Sequoia sempervirens. Next base: position 20,266 of record VDFB02381923.1, on the reverse strand, counting down.
TCGATGATCAAGGCTCGTGCTTTCTACACTTCGATCCGTATTAACACTCTACATAGTCATCTCTATCAATTTATTGCTAAGTTGTCGGTCATTGTTCCAGTACTTGCAGATTGTACCATGTCTAATCAAAGTTCAAAGGTTCTATGATTTTCTTTATTATCGACATATTACATGTATAATAAATAATAATAATTAAAAAAAAAACCCTATTTTGACATTGTAATAGCCAACATATAATAGGCAGAGTTTCTTTATTGGCAGTGAAGGACATATGGAGAACCATTTTTTTGGCCCCTCAGTGTGCAACTTTTGCACCTTTTTAGTCTTTGATTTTCCCTAATTTGGCCTCATAGAGGCCTTTTCTTCATTTTTGCACAACTTTTTGCCACAATCTCCAAATTCTACAAATGAGATAGTGGCAGAGAGCTCTCTCTGATTACTTCACAGTGGTGCAGGTCTTTTTGATAAATTTTGCTGTAGGTATAATTTATTCACAACTAAAGTCAGATAACCCCTTTGGACCTCCAAGCTCATAACTTTCTACCAGTTTCTCTAATTTTGATGATTCATGTTGCGTTTGAAAGCTATTCAGGAGCTCTTTCATTGTGTCATGCGCATTTTCCAAATTTAGCACCAGGTATTATTTATTCAGTATTTTGCATATTTGGAATTTTGATTGATTACTTGGAAATCCTAAGCCCTGGAGAAGTTTTATTAGTTTGGGAAGACTTCATTTGTATTATATATCATATTTGGGAGTTTATAATTCATATTGAAGGTCAATGTCTTTACAATTGTGGAGATCAATCATTATTCATTATGGGGTGTGCATATTATCCTTTTTTAATTATGTTGCAAAAGTGAAACTATAAATAATGGAGAGATGGAATCATAGATCATCTCCAATATCTTGAATTATTGCCACATTTGTATGGTATTGTTCCCCATCTAGGTCAAGGTATTCAAAAACTTTCTTGGAGTCACAATAGCTATAATGTTTTAGGGGTTGTTGCAATGCATGTTGATGATGAAAGTTTGAAAGGTATTGATCATCATGATTGTCCTCATACTCTTTGGACTAAGCTTTGGGATATATATGGTGATCCTGATACTCCACCATTCCCAGATGATTCAGTTTTAGAATGTCACGTGTGCCCCTTCATTCTTCAGACAGGATACCCTATGATGGTGATACTGTGCAAGAGTTTGATTTTTTGGAGTGCTTTGAATATTTCAAAGAGGTTGATAAGGGTTCTTCAGATGCTCCTTCTCCATTAGAGATAGATGATGTATCTTCAACTTTAGTGATTCCTTGTGCAAAATCATTGATTGAGACTCCTATCATTCCTATTCAACAGGAACATCCTCATGGTGATGAGTCATTGAGTATGTCCAATGATTCATTATAATTAGTATCTTATTGTTTTCCTAATTGGGATTCCTATCTATCAAACATTGCATCCTTGTTTGTGGAGTCTCACATTTCAGATTTAAAGGAAACATTTGAGGGGTTAACTCTCCTCTTTGATGATAGTCATTGCATAACTATTGTCAAACCATCTAGGTCTTTGGATCTTGTTCAACATTAGTTTTTGCATAGTCTTGATTTGTCACCTTCTACATTAATTGGGAATGTACCTGATTTAATAGTGGCATCTTCATCTTCAGTGGCAAAGGAGACACATGAGCAACTTTCAAAGACATTATCATCACCCATATTCATGCTTCTTTCCTTCAATTCCTATCAAGAATGGGAAGCATTCCTACACTTGCAGTTGGTTTTGTTTCTTCTGAAAGGGAGATAAGTTGTTTGTTGACACTAGATCATGTTTTGTCTTCAGACACTTACCATTTTTGTAGGTGATCACATATTCTGGGGGGGCTACATAGTCTCTCTCTTTCCCTCCTATGGGGGGGCTTTTGTAATATATATATATATATCTCTGTGTGTGTGTGAGAGAGATGGTCTAGTAATCGAGACCCATCTTTGCATAATAATCTTCTCCCTAAGTTGCACTTATGGGGGGTGTTGGTGTAATTAATTATTTAATTACACTTACATAAGTTTACTTAGGTTATAATATTCTTTCTATAAGTCTTAGTTGGCCTTGCTAGAACTTATCTTATCTAGCTAATGCATCATTTCCTAGGTGATTAGTGTGTTAGTTATCTCATGTCATAGGATTGTTGCATTTGTCAACATCAAGTTCATCACTACATTTCAACCTTTCCTATATAAGGAAGGTGATTATAATCATTTATAACATACTTCATACCTCATTATTTGATAGGTCTTAATATCAAGCAAGCTCATTCTTGCATACTCTCTTATAGAAGGTTTTCATTGTTTTTGTAAGTGGTCTTGGGTGTTGAGCTAATATCTTCAGCTCTTACATTTTTGAATGGAATTGTACAACTAAGGCCTACATACCATGATGACTTGACAGTTTAGTCTCGTCCTTTTATATACCAACCCAAGCAAAAAACTAGTTGGAGTCATTCCCTCTTGTGAGTCAAACCCCTCTAAGGTATAAACACAAAAGCATATGGATTTGTCTTTCCAATCACTAAATTTGCACAAGGTGAGAATATAATACCTACCATCCTTCAAACACTAAGACATGGTGTTCTTTACCCTCCTAGTTAAATCTACATGAGAGAAGACAATTGTTCATTTTAAAGCACCAATTGAAATGGTTTCTAATCTAAAAGACAACCAATTTCAAAATGAAGTATTCAACAAATGTCCTGCATCAAAATCTCATTAGTAATTTTATGCCTCCCTTCTTTGACAAGTGTATGTTTTGATTTTAAATCTCTGTGAAACAAACATGCAAAGGAAACCCACTTAACTAAATTATCCTCAAAATTAAAAAGAAACTAAACTAAAAGAAAAAATTAACATTTACTGTAAGATCTAATTAATCTAATTTTAAAAACTAAATTAATTAAAAAGTTGAACTCAACTAGGAATTTAAAAATTAACTAAATTCAAAAATTTAAAAGTTAAACTAGTTAGAAATTTAAAAAATAACTAATTATAATTTGGACACTAACTAAATTAAAAAAAATAGAAACTAACTAATTAGAAATTGGAAACTAACTAAATTAGAAAAAGTAGAAACTAACTAATTAAAAATTGGAAACTAACTAAATTAGAAAAAATAGAAACTAATTAATTATAAATTGGAAACTAATTAAATTAGAAAAATTAGAAACTAACTAATTAGAAATTGGAAAGTAACTAAATTAGAAAAATTAGAAAATAACTAATTAGAAATTGGAAACTAACTAAATTAGAAAAATTAGAAACTTACTAACTAGAAATTGGAAACTAACTAAATTTGAAAAATTACAAACTAACTAACTAGAAATTGGAAACTAACTAAATTAGAAAATTAGAAACTAAATAATTAGAAATTAAAAACTAACTAAATTAGAAAAATTAGAAACTAAGTAATTAGAAATTGGAAACTAACTAAATTAGAAAAGTTAAAAACTAACTAATTAGTGTTTAAAGCCATTCAATGTGCTGATTTTAATCATACAAGAAAATATTAATCTTAATGTATTTCAAGCATTAAAGGAGCAATCAATAGTGACACACTTTGATTTGGTGCTTTAAAAGAGTAATGATATAGTTATTTAAAATAATAATAATAATAAAAATATCTTATAACATTTATATTTTTATTAATAATAAAATGTTACATATTTTAAATACTAGTACTTGCATCTAAAGGAGGTTCAAATATTACGTCAATAGAAAATTATATGTATGTTAAGATGTTAGAGAGTACATGTTTGTGCATGAAAATTCTAGTGACATGTGGCTAGATTAAACAAATAATAATGTTAAATAATGGAATGAAGTAAACTTAGATATTTATCTAGATTTTTTCTTTAAAGAAATTAAGTATTATCTCATAAAGCAATGCAAATGAAAAAAGAAATTTCCATCAAATTGACAAAAAAATATTGTAAATGGAAATAGAATATTCCAATCCAATTGTCAAATCAATATTTATTTGGCTTTTATGTGATAAGTGAGATTTTGGAGGCTTTTACATGATATTTTAGAGGCATTTACCATTAAACGACAACTGGTTTACCATTAAACGATAGTTGAAACTTGTTTTCCGACAACTCCATAGTGGTTTGGCGTTGTGAGACTTGTTTCAAGGTCAAATATTACACTCTATGTAGCCTATTGACTAATTATTAATTTGTAAATTTAAAATTTTATTATAATTTAATATATTTAATAAGAATATAAATAATTAAAATATGACATTTTCACAATTTCAACTTGATATTCATTAATATTATATGATTCAAAATATTAATACTAAAAATATTTACACAATTATAACAAAAATGCAAACATACAAATATAAATGGTTTTCTAGGAAATGAACACATCTCACTTTTCTTAATCAACTTCCACTATGAAAATCATAATTACTAGAAACACAAATCTATTGTGGAGGACATAATGTTTTTCTTTGGGTGAAAATTACCTTTTATATTTTTGGCACTAAACAAAATTCCTTTTTCTAGTATATGATTGATTCTTATGTTAAGTTTTTAGGCAAGAGATTAAACTTGCACATATTTCCTTGTCAAAAATATTGTATGGGATGGTATACACAAATATTGTAAGAGATGGTGTACATGCACTCTAAGCTCTATGGAATGCATTCCAAACTGTTTGGATTGGATAAGCACCTTTAATGTTTGAAGATTCACATAAATTTAAGGAGTTTTTTTTTGGGGGGGAGGGGAGGCATAAGGTGGTTATAGGGGACAAGAATGGTGCTCCACATAAGTAAAGATATTGTCTATTGGTCTATTGGATATTTATTTGACTAATTTTAATTAATTCAAATTTTTAAATAAATTGAGTCTTAAATTTTTATTAATTAAAAAAAATCAAATATGCATTTTCTTCATTGGTTAAATATTGTTTTAAGTGAAGGAGATCTCTCAAGCTATATTTCCTCTCTTTACTTAATTATTCTTTTTGTGGAACAATTTTAGTAATGTCGTTTTTATTTCTCAAAATAACATAATAACTCCTACAAATGGCATAGTCAAGCATGATCAAAGCACCATGCATGCCATAATAGATTAAAAGTGAGCACTATCTTTGCTCATGCAATAATTCAAACTCATGACTTACATAAAACCTTTAGGTTGATTTTTTCATTATTCGCTAGAAATATATTTTAATAGGAATTTCATATCCATCTAAGTTGATTTTCTAATGTATTGTGCAAATGGGCAAGATATTTTCTAGTGTTGTTCAAGAAAAATCTAGGACATTGTTAAGACATGTTTTAGGTTGTGAAATGATCATGGTAAGAAAATTGTGGTGTATGTTGTAAGCTAACTTGTTTTACACTTCCTCAATTTGGCCCCTATTTAGTAAAACCAAAATAAAATTGCGTAAAGTGGCTCAAATAACTCTTTATTTTGTTTCAACCATAGCATTATATAATATTTCCTTTACAACTCAAGCTTTCCATTGGTAATAAACTTCTTTCCAATGGACTAGCCAGAACTTTACCTATATGAGAAGGTGTCCTTAAATCTTGAATAAAAATCAAATAATTAGTATCAAAGTATAAGGGCTCAATATCATGTGGAATATTATCAAACACCTTTATTGAAGTTAAAGGAATCTTGGAACTCTCATCCTCCTTTACACCATGACACAAAAAATATGTAAAGTGAATCTTTTCCTAACGAAGGGACTTTCGACTATTATCCTTGGAAGAAATTAATTATTTATATATGGAGATCAAATCTCTATGACATACAAAATAATATTTCCAAGACATGTGCTTCACTCATAGAGTTGTAGTATAGTTCCTTGGTCCTTATTTGCTTCACTACAACCAAGGACATTAACATCTATTACCTAGAAGAGCTACATTGAGCTCTATGTGTTTCCTAATGCTCCCTTATTATCTCTTTTATAGATACAAGCAAAGTTAGGGGAAAATATTTTGAAATATTTCTCCCTTAATTATGCACACATGTAAGAACAAATAAAAGGTCTAGACCTTCATTCATGCAACCAACATCCTCAAGAAAATTATATATTGATTACACACATCCTCTATTGTTGGGTATATAAAGGATTTTACAATAATTCACACTATAAACTGCCATGGAGTGGCTTCAATTTTTTCACATAAATCGATATCAAGAGAAAAATATACACTATTCCAACTAGTGTAGAAATAACATCTTCAATGGGCAACCCACGTAAATCATAATAATCTGTTAAAAAATATTTGATTATTCCCATGCATAAACTTATAAAAACACCGCCTCTATAGTTATGCACTCATAACAGAAAGCATCCTTTCATGAATAAAAATCACTCATCTCTCCTCAAGAAAAAAGCACATAAGGCCTCTAAAAATTGTGTTTGATAGTTGATATCTTAGTTTGACTACACTAGGCATGTGTTGACAAACAATAGTCACATCAAAGCACTCCTTAATAATACTCAATGCAATCCTAAACAATGATAACTTCAACATTTTGTGCCAATGATCCACTTCAAGTGGTGCAATGATATTGTATATTATTATTTTTGACCCTATGCACTACTCTAAATTCAATCTTTTGTGTACAAATACTAACTTCTCTCAACAAGGACACACGAGTTCAACGACACCCACTCCTTTTAGCACCCTAGTATAGGGGCAAGCTTCTCTCATTTTTTGTAATCATGGATCTAGTTAAGGATTCATTTTAGATAGCTACCATACCAACACACTTTAGATCTTAATTGGTTCCTAGATAGAAGTATGACTATTTTTTTATCTTCACTGAATCCTAAGCTTCATAAAATCCTTCCAACTTCAAATTTGTAAGTCATTAGTAAGTGTGTACATCACCAAACCATTCCCAATGCACACTAGGTCCCAATTTTTATGAGCACCCCTAGGGACTTCCAATGTAATAAGGACATGACTATGAGAGAGTACATCAAGTCCCACTTTTAGTGTTGGTACCTCTAGGTCTTCCCAACATAATGAAGATGCCACTATATAAGAAAAGGTAGTGATCTAGATACAATTGCACAATGGTTCCACATAATGAATGGTTTATAAATCAACATCAACTAAGTTATTCATCCACTCACTAGATGCATGAGACCATCACTCCATAAGAAATAGTTAATGGTCCATGCATAAAATAACTCTTAAGTAAATAGAAATAGCTTTTCAAATAAGAATAAAGTAAAAAATGTAAATGAAATAAAATAATTCTTAAGTAAATATAATAGTTGTAAACTAATATTTCTCGATGTTGTTTGGATAGATGTATTTAAGATATCTATACTCTTTTGCATTGTTTACTAAAGCATTATTTTTATTTACTTAATAGTTATTTATTTACTTAATTTTATGATTTTTTAAAAAATATGTGTAAATTATGCTTCATTTTTTTGACATGAGTATTTATGAGGCTACTACAAAACATCTATCAAAATAACTATAACAATATATAAATTCATAAGATTTACTATGAAACAACATTAATCATAATATTTAGATTATACCATTTTACTTTTAACAATTTTAATAATTAAAATATTAGTTACATCTATATTTCATTGCAAAATTTTATAATAATACTTATAATTTTTTATATACTTTTTTTCTTTTTATTAATTTAATATTTAGATTTATAATAATATATCACTAAATTAAGAAAATTATAAGTAAATTATGGCTTTGGGGACTGCTCCCATTGTATTTTTTTTACCAAAAATATAAATCTACTCAACTATTATGGGTTGTAATAAAAACCTAAATCAAAGTGATGGGCATGGAGCTATTAACACAAAACCATAATAAGCTATTATCATATATTCTATCTCTTAGGTCAGCTTACTATCAAATTTTATCTTAATACATGTATTTGTAGTATTAAGTAGAAACAACTAACAATAAGTCTATTATAGAATAAATCCTCATTTATATCTCATCATCATTGTCAAATATGAGTGTGATCAACCATGCTATTCTTTCAATCACTCACAACCCCATAGCTTGCTTAAGAAAAAATGTGCCTCTTTCCACCTTCCTTCTTGTTCTGGCCTCATTCTATGGCAAGCCCATGGAAATAAATGGTCTCTACTACCTACAAACCACACAATTAATCACTTTGAATGTGCCATCTAGTGACAACATCCTCATTCCATAAACCACCACCACAATGACATCGTCTAGGTCACCAAGGAATCAACTCTTAATCAAAGTGTCAACTATTTTCTATATCAACTCTCTACCTTCTCCAAGATCCAACAACAGTGCCACAAACATTTATCAAATGCTTTTTTCAACCCTATAGTGATGGCCTAAGACCTTAATTTTCTCCATGAACCCCCACATGCTACATATGGGTGTAAACCATTTTGCATCTTAAACACTCTCTTCAACCTTTTCTCAGTAATGCCACCCAACAAGATCATTTGTTGTTGGTTGCCAACTAAATGCATAGTTCTCTCCATTACTCTACTCAATACATTTATGAGGGATCAATTTATTTGAGGGATGGGCGTCTTGAAATATGGGTGAAGGCATTATTTACCATTATTATTCTCTCCACCATTTAAATCTTAAGTTGTAACCCATAATTAGGAGATTTTATAGCCTTAGCATGAGCTAAGTATTTTATTTAAATGACAAGTAGATCCCGCAATCCTTGAAATATCCATAACTCTCTTTAATAATGGTTATTCTCATTAATGCTTGAGCAAGTAAACTTTTGCCTTAGTTTATTGTCCTTTCAATTTTCTACAAGCCATCAATATCAATTTTGATCTTTGGCCAAGGATCATCCTTTGAATCTATAATGCTCTCTTTAATCGTGTTTATTGTATAAATGGATAGGATATAACTTTAGCTTCATTATTGATCCCCTCTTTAAGTCCCTTTGAAGCAACACTAATCAATTTGAGGATTTTACTTAAATTTTTTTTACTACCTCAAATTGTTTAGGCATGAATTTTGGGGAATTTTTTTGTTGTTTGACACTTTTTGTGAAAATTTCTTTGTAGGAAGAAAAATACATTCAAAAGAGACAAGCCTTTTGGTGGAGGAATTTTCAAAATAGAGCAATCCATTGACTTGAATCATGTTTTTGGTCTGGATTAAGCCTTCTTTCTAGTTGCAAATCATGATTTAGGACATGGGTTTGTTTGAGGTTGTTTGGCTAGCTTATTTTTTTGTGACCTTTCTTTCATATTTTGATGGATTTTTTTATTATTAAGTTTTAGTTCATTGGGCTTTGTTTTCCTTCTACACCATCTTTAGTAGTCATTTAGTATCTTTGTAAATTGAAATACATAAAATTTTCTTGCAAGTTAATATAAGGGGCAAGGGATCCAAATTTCTTCTTTTCACATATCAACAAAAGAAAAAACCCATGAGCCCTTATGATTAATATTACACAAGTATACTTTGAATGACTACTTCTTGATCTATACATGCAAAGTAAAAAATAATGTTATTTAAATTATTTATATTGCTTTTATTACCAAAAACAATCCCATTCTATGTTAATAAAAAATAATCCCACATTAATTGGAAGACTTGGTTTGTGACAATATACACTCCAATTTACCATGATCCTTATGTTAATAAGGGTAATGTGATAATGGATGTGGCCTCTCTACTAACATAATGGATCATTGCTTGTGGACAAGAATGATTGATTGCTTGGTACCCCTTCTACTTTTCTATGGTTACAAGTTATGGAAAAAATCCCATTCCTACAAGCTTTTAAAAAATATTTTTCCCCTCAATTTGCACATACTTCATATATGCATTCAAAAAAGTTAATCCCACATTTTTTTACAAGCTTCTAAGAAAATACCTTCCCCCTCAACTAATATACCTAAAAAAATGCAAGCCTTAGATTCTTTATATGGCTAAGAATCTTCATAACTATATTAAAAGAATCAATTCTATTTTTTTCTAAAGCTTACAAAAACACCTTTCCCTTTAAGTTAAATACAACTAAAAAAATAAAAGTTTCATAATTTCTTCTGACACATTTTTTTCATATATGCAATCAAAAATTAATGTCACATTGATTGGAAGGCTTGGTTTATGACAACACACATAGTCAAATATACCACGATCCTAGTGCAAGTGGGGGTGATGCCACAATGAAGGCGGCTCTCCTACTATCATAATGGTTAATTGGTTGCATATGAACATGTTTGTTTACTCCCCTCCCCTCTTCTCTTTTGTAATTAACAAATTCCAAAATCAATCTTCTTCTTTTGTGAGCATCCTTCTAAGATAATGATAGATTAGTTGTAGATTGATATGTTTGCTTGCTCGACTTTCTCTCTCATCTTTTATGGTTAACATTTCCTACAAAACTCCATTCTTATAAACTTAAAATTTGCTTCCATGATTTAAAAATCCTCATATTTACATTAGAAAAATTAATAAATATATATAATTTGATGCATTATAATATTTATACACAAAAATGATGTCACAATAAAAATGATCCTCTTCACATATTGTGAATGATGAAAAAACTATCCTCATATAAAATGGATAGATTAAATCCTCCATATACTCATTCTATGAAGAAGGATAAAGGTAAAGAAGTCAAACTATACGGGAGAGAAAAATAATCCACTTATAATAATAATAAAAAATTATTAATTTTCAATATACCCACTCTAGAAGGAAGGAAAAGCACCGACAACTCAACCTTATGAGGATAAGAGAGAGGTGGCGGATTTGTAAAGATAACAAATTGAATTTGAATGTATTCATTCCAAAAGAAAATGGAATGTCCAAAAACTAAACGTTGAGAGATACAAAATAGAAACCTCCCGCTTATTTAAATTAAAAAATAATATAATGAATAAAATATATTTCGTCGACCAATTAAAACCTGAAAACCCAAAACAAGGGAAAAGAAACACACGCGAGTCTCAACTTTCCTTTTTCAAAATTTGAGTCCTCAGTAACATCCGAGTTCGAACCTACGCAGGCACCAAATTTCCCTCCTGCAATTGAATCACTAACGCCCGAAACAAGAAACAAGAACTGAAAACAATGGCAACGGAAGAAGAGGGAAAACAGAGAGGTCCTAGATTTGATCCCTTTAACCCCGAAATTGGAGAATCCTTTGCCGAGATCGGCCAAATGGTCTCTCGTCGATTCTCTCCATGGCTGCGGGCTTAGAAATTGAAGCAGAAATTGCTGATTCCTAAATATTTGAGAAATGCAATGATGGAGGCCGCTGGAAAGAAGGAGTTCGCGTATGACGCGGATCGCCATTGTGGGGACGAGACCAGTACCGCGCCTGAAGCCGCCATTATCGTTTTTATCAATTCGAAGAGCGGCGGCAGATTGATCCAGATTGCAATGCTGATGTTGTTAATGGAAAACTGAGAGAGGATGGCCTCACTGATCCATTAACAACATCAGCAATGCAATCTGGATCAATTTGAATCACTCTCATTCTTGGGGAAAAATGCCTAAGTATACAATACTATAAGACACGGTTCACTTAACAAGAAGACATAACCCATAGAGACAAGCTTTTCCCCCATCCCCCCATTTTACAATTCCTGAAAGTGGTATTTATAGTTTTTAGGACCCTTGTGCTCAAGAAACCCGTAAAAGAATACGGATTGTGGTAAGTATATCAATGTGGACGACATTTCCTATGATTCTTGATAGCCTGTTAAGGTGCTAAATTTATCAAGTATTTAGTTGAAACAAATCTGGCATCCCAGGATGAATAAATATCGTACGAGTTTGTCAATGTTGGGCAGGTAGCAGGTGGCGATGGGTCTGTGGGATGGGTTCTGGGAAGCACTGGGGAGCTTAATGTGGAAAACAGAAAACCAATCCCACTGGTTGGAATTATTTCTCTTGGCACAGGCAATGATCTGGCTCGAAGTTTTGGCTGGGTGGGTAGTTCTCCTTTGCCCAAGGATATATATATGATCTATCCTTTTTGCATATTTCTGATTTTTATTTTATTAAGGTCAGAGGCTGGGACTAAATCGAATATTGTGATTATTGTCAGATTCAGCGTTAAGCTTTTCTGCTTTTAGAAATTAAAATATGGTGTTTATTCACAATGCCCACTACATGACCATCTTGTAATGTTTTTCACAGGGTGGGTCCTTCCCATTTCCATGGAAGTCAGCAATCAAGAGCACCTTGATGAGGGTGATTAGTGGTCCAATTTGTCGGCTAGAAACAATATATAAATTTGATTTTGTGACTGGCAGTTACATTAGCAGTGCTTATTTGTTTCTCCCTAACTGCCATCTATCCAATTCTAGTTTCTTAGACTGGAAATATCCTTTGAACTTCTAGCCTAAGAACCAATAGCTGAAAATTTTATGAATTTTCTTTGGCCCTTTTTTATCTGTCCTTGTTTCAAGATTTGAACACTTATTATTTGTTTCTAATGTATTTATTTTTCATTAATTGACTTCGTATTTTTAGAATTGTGAAATACTTATCATTTGTGAACTTCCAACTTAAGGACCATTAGCAGATTTTTTTATGAATTTGTTTTGGTCCTTTATTATCTACCCTTGTTTCAAGATTTGAGCACTTATTAGTTGTTTCTAATGTGTTCACTTTTTATTAATTGACTTTGTATTTGTAAGGCGTTGAAAAACTTATCTCTGTTTAAACAACGCAGAAATTTTTATTTGTGACTGACTGCTACTTTGGTTTATTTGTTTCTCATTAAGTGCCAACCATTCAAATCTAAGTTCTTAGATGGGAAATTTCTCGAATTCAAATATTTGAACACTTATTAGTTGTTTCTAATGTATTTATTTTTTGTTGATTGAATTTGTATTTTTAGAACTTTGAAAAACTTATCTCTAGTAAAGCAACATAGAAGTTTGATTTTTTAACTAACTACTACTTTGGTTCATTGAAGGGTTAATTTCTTCACCAAGGAAAAGGATGAAAGTTGTGCCACTCTCCTATGCTGATGCTTATAATTGAGCAATGGATATGGAGAGTGAGGGTAAAACATGCTCTTCAGGAAAGAGAAAGATAGAAGAAGATAAGAGTTCAAGCGAAAGTAGTCATAATGAATCTAAGATTGTCCAAGCCTTGAGAAGGGATATGATGAGAAACATGAAGGAACTGAAAGCCGAGAAAGAAACCACCAAAGAAAATAAGGACCTGTGATTTACTGAATGTAAAAATGAGGATCATATTAAAATAAACTATGTAAACAATTGACATCTACCAAGTTCTTAGGCATTCTATCAAGGAGTGCCCACACAACTTAAAAATAAGCACACAAGTGTTCTTTACACAAGGTGAACAATCTTCCCCACCAAATATGTCTCCAAAACAATAGAACAATAATATCACCTAGTGGATACAATAATAGGAGAGGGAACAATAATTTGTTTAACAATAATAGTGGGGTGAGAAGTAGACTCTAGTACGATGCCAAAGGATGACCCATGATGCAATGCTAAAAATGCAATGAATGTTACATTTTTCTAGAGAATGTCAAAGTGATCAAAACAACGCAAGAATGCAATGCAAGTGGTGTGGACTAGGTGACCATGAAGATAGACTATCCTTAAAAAGGAAACATTAACATGATAAACGTGGAAGGACAAGATAAGGTAGTTTTAGTTATCACCAGAGGACAAACCAAGAAGACGACATATCTAGACCCTTGTATAGAGAAAGGTAGACTCCAAAAAGCAAAGGAAAAAATGGAACAAGCCATGGCGAAGGAACAAATGAGTTTCAATGAAATAACAAGTACCTCTACACAATTGCAATTTGATAAAAATATTGCAAGGAAGTTACAAACCACAATACCTTTAAGAATAGTAGATATCTTACACAATATGCCACAATAGAGAGTAGCAATCACTAATATAGTGGGGGATGACCAAAATAAAAAAAGAAAGAATGTACAAGTGCAAACATAATAATAGAACCACCACCACATGGTGAGAAAGTCATTGATTTGATGCTACTTGCATTAAACATGGGGAAGAAATTGGTCGTTGTGCATATGCAAATCTTGGGAATTTTTTTGAGAAATACAAATTGTTGACAAAGGTTTGGGAGTAAATGTATTGCTAGAAGGTACATGGAAATTCCAAGGGAAACCAACCCTCTAGCTACAAACCTTCCAATTGGTGGGAGTAGATCAACACGGGTTCATGCCATTGGCAATAATAATGGCACAAAAGGCAATGGTCGAGACTCAATTATTGTAAAACTTTATGGTTATCTCCTTAGAGAAAAAAAGCTTATGATGCACTATTGGGTAGAGGAAGGCTAATAGTAGCTAAGGTTGATCACAACTGGAAGCAGAATAATCTGTCAATAGAAAATGAAGAAAATACATCACCGACTCTAGAAATTAGGTAGTGAGCGAGGAGGTTGCTTCCTTTGATTCAAAGTCGGATGCAGAAGAAACATAGGAAAAACAAGATAGATGTTTCATGGAGCCGAATGATGGAGTATTTGACCTCCAATATTGTTTAGAGGATGAAACTAGCTTCTTAAGCAAAAATTTTCATTGGTAATCAGAAGATTATGAAATATTCCAACACGATTGTAATATGTTCCCTTTTGAGTATGAGGAGTACAAGGAAGGATTTTCCAAATTAGACAATACATCAACCCATGTCTTTAACAAGACAAGATAATAAAGTACAAGGAACCAACAATGAGATTAAACCTAGGAGACGAAGGTAGCTCCCATGTGATCATGTAGGAGACGATTGGGACCCACACTCAAAGTTGCCACATTCAAAAAAGTTATGTACAAAAATACTTTTGCACGGACATGCAAATATTTGAAGGGAATACCACGAAAACTTTGTGTACATGAAATTCCTTTAGTAATAGGAGCACAACATGTATGGAAATGACCATATAAAATGAACAAGAATTATGTAATGAAAGTCCAAGAAGGAATACAAAAATGTTGGAGGTGGGTATAATCTTCAAAGTAAAAATCAGTGATTAGGTTTCCCTGATTGTCATATCATTGAAAGGGAATCTAAACAAATCTAAATATGTGTAAACTTCAAAATCCTAAAGACATTTACCATCAAAGATTTATTTTTGATCCCTTTCATTGATTCAATCCTTGAGGAAGTGGTGGGTAATTAAAATCTATTCCTTTATGGATGGCTTCTCTTGGCATAATCAAGTAAGCATAGTAATGGAATGCTTCAGTTACTTTCCGCAAAATAATTCTCCACATCTTTGACAAGATGTCAATAGAAAATTTTAAAGCATTTCTTGATGATTTTTCAATATACAATGACCATGAAACTCACTCGATGACTCTTACTAAATTTATGGAATGATGCAAATCCACATGGTTGATCCCGATTCCAAAGAAGAGGGTTTTTGTCCTCTACCAGTGATGTAGGAAATCTGGAAACAATCTGATAGAGTATCCTTATGTTGTCAAAGCTTGCATCCCCAAATGAGAGCTCTGAAGGGAATAAATAGAGAAAGAGGGGAAAATTAGGGAAACACAATTTTTGAACTCTCGTTTTCCTTCCAAAAGCCACACCCCTTTCTAGCTCTCCAAAATTTATATTAAACTTAATTTTTTTTTAATTTCATGAAATTCTCCCCAAGGGGGTCATCAACCTTTTGGGACACAAATTAAGCCTTCCAAAATGATAAATAATCCTCCTTTCTAGGCATCACATAAAATAGACATTGGCCTCTTTTTAAAAACAATGTTACTTGACTAGGCCAAGGGGGCCTCTTATGAACCACGCCCTCTTCACTTAAGTTAAATATAAACATTGTACACTTAAGTGGAAATTAAACAAATATTAAATTGACCACGAAGAGAACTCAGCACTGCGAAAAATAGGAAAATCTGCATCGAGCTATTGGATGAATGAAGCCAAGACCAGGTACTAAAAATAGCACTTACTAAAAATAATGAGTGAGTCAAATCGCCAAACTAGACCAAATGAAGCTAAACTAGAACTTACTAAAAATAGTTAGTAAAATGTGAGAGACTTGGATGAATTACATAGAAAAATACTAGCTAAAAATTATAAATGTTATAATTTGCAATGATAAGTTCCAGGTCCGATTATCATTAATTTTGAAAACAAAGACTTCTAATACAAGCTTCAACACTGATAAAGACTTAGACAAGAACCTGTGCACATAGATATAAATCCAAAAACTTCCAAACTACTGGAAACGAACTAGTTTAGAAGTCCTAGATTGAAACATAAATGTTAATTGAAACAGACGATTCAAGCTTGTATTATTCTAAAAATTACAAGTAGGTCCCGATTACATGAAATGGAATCCAACACTACTTAGATTTAGAGTATTTATCCATCACTTAGATTTAGAATATCAATCCATAGTAGCAACTAAATAAAATATATGAATGGACCCAAATCACAAGCCAGATGCATAGTCGAACAAAGACTATCAGCCAGGATGTCTCAAGTGGCTTGGGTGGTGACGAGGTGTTAGAGGCTACCTACAATGTCCAATCTTACTTAGATGTATCCAAGCTAACTCTTCATTTGATAATCCTCTACTAGTGGACAAAGTTCTCTGCCGTATGTCAGACTCATCATGCCTTCGTGCACAAATCTTGACTCCTTAGCAACTCGAGTGGTGATGCAGTCCTGGTGGCTCTACCACCATTCACACAAACTCCCGGTGATGCTCTCATGCATGGGATGAAAGCTCGTGTTCTCCTCTACAGCTATAAATTTCATGATACAAATTTGTGAGGACGCCTTTGTTGGGGAATGTCTTTATTGATAACGCCTTGATTAATGTTGATCTATGGAAATGCAATCAAATCATGACTCCCCTCTATAGGAGAGGGAGAAATGAAGCCCAAAACCACAAAAAATAGACCATCCCAACTAATCCACAACCCACCTCTTCACCTCAAAACCACAAAAAATAGACCATCCCAACTAATCCACAACCCACCTCTTCACCTCAATAGGAAAGGGCTTCGCCTCTAAGGAAGTAGTATCCACCTCCAAAGAAGACCATAGTTGAAGAAACCGATAGGAAGTAGCCACATCCATAGTAGAGAGCACCGCAACCTCCTTTGGCTAAGAGGAAGAATGGAACAAACAGAACATAAAACACTCTTCCATAAGAAGAACAATCCCAAGTGGGATCACAAAAATAAGGACCAAAGCAACCCAAGATAAAACAAGCTCACTGAACTGCAACTCCAATAGCCACCCAAGAAATAGGAACAACAAAAAGCCAAAGGAGCCCAAAACAAGAACCGGCTCCAACAAACAAACCAAGGGTCCAAAAGGATGAAGGGAATGAAAAGGAAAACCTCCAATATCAAGAGCAAAAATCTAGAAAGACAATGAAAAATAACCTCCAACCCTACATGTTAGTAAAGGTCAAAAACATGCCAAGAACTTCCCCCCAATAGATCTTTTAGAGGCAAATCAACAACCACAACCCAAAATCACAAACACACCGTCACAAAGGAAGAAGAGCCCAGAAATCCAGCTGATAGAGAAAGAGAAGCAAAGACACAACAATGAAAAACCACTCCCAACCTGAAATACCAGCCAAGGTCTAAGATAAAGCCATCCATCTCCTCAAACAACCCATCAACAAGACCCTCCAGCCCCACAACCAACACAATAGAGGGACCAAAAAAAATAAGGATAAGGCAAGGACAACAATCAGGAAGAGTGAGCAGAGAGCTAACTAGACAATAAAGAACAACCTCCAACTCTTCCAACCAAATAGGGTCTAAAACAAGCCATAAACTATCCACATACCACTCCACCAGGGCTAGCCCAGCAACCAAATCCCCCAAGAAAGCAATCCCCATCACAAAAGAAAAAAAATTCCCAAAAGGCTAGAGACAACTAGGAAAAATTGCAAGCAGAAAGAGAGAAGATAGGGCACAACACAAAATCACATCTAACCTTGCATGCCCAACAGAGAGTAAAGAAAATCCATCGAACTCCTTAGAAAAATTGTCAGCAAAATCACCTAACATAACCTCCAGCATCACACTCGAAGGCTTAAAGAGCCACAAGGGAAAACACTACCAAAAGTAGCAACAGTCATACAAGAACAAGGGCCTGCACAGAAAGCAACACCCACAGTAGCTACAAAAGAAGCAGATGTCACCTTGGGAGAAAGCCCAGTAGAAAACAAGCCACTCCACACCATTCCCATTCCTGTCAGGGATGCCACCACTCGTACTAGAGAACTAGCCACACCAACAGAGTTGCACGAGGCCAACATCGATAGCAACCTAGACACAACCACCTCTAAAGACACCCTCAACAATCCAAACTCGACCAACAGGAATGCAAGCCAGAGAAGAAAATAATACAAAGCTCTCCCAGCAACTGCACAAACTAACACAGGGGAAACCACTAGAGAGAACACCACAAAAAATGTTCGCAACACACCAAACCTTTGACGAGCCCAGGAAATAGAGCCACAGGTCTGAAAAGGATAGAGGGAGCCTCAACAGACTAACAGATTCATTTGTTTCTCCATCATCATCTAGATCAACTTCATCACCAATGCCATCACAATATTTGAATTTGGCTTTCCCGCCCCCTCCGCTCTACTACTCCATTTCAGATCCACACTAAAACAATTTAAATTTATTTATTTTATCTAGATCCCCTGCTTTCATTTAAATTTGTCTTTATATATGTTAGTTAGTAGTATTTAGTTTTAATTTAATTTATATGTTAAAAATAAATTCTTTAACATATAATTTTTTTACTTACATCTAGTAAATATATTTTTAGAAAAATTATATATGTTGATTTTTAAATTTTAATTTAATAATATTTAATTTTAATTTAATTTATTAAGTTTATTAAAAGAACTTAATATAACATTTAATTTAAATTTTTTTTTATATATGTTTTTTATTTATTTATATTATATTTTTTATATTATTTATTATTAATGTTATATAGATATTAATATATTGTATGATTATAAATAATATATATTGATCTATTATAATATATAACAATAATTTAATATAATACAATATATTTCCTATTTTCTTAGTTGTAGGTTAAAACATATTGTAATTGGGTTTTGAGTATTTGAATGCATGCCAAAAATATGTTATATGCAAGGAGTGCACCAAAGGTATAATTTTAACATTTATTTAAAAAGATAAGATTATATTTTAATTTTTTTAACGAGGGGAATTGGGTGCAGCACGGCCCTCCCCTATAACCCCCCACCGCCACCGGTAAACATTTTACCATGACACACCAACCGGTACAACGAGATCGCGGAGAGTCGAACCCATGGTGGGTGCCCTGCGACAGGGAACACCTTAACCAACTGGGCTCAGACCGGTGCCCCTATTTTAATTTATTTTTTTATTAAATATATCATATATTTATTTTATTTCTTTATGTAAAAATTTAATATTTAATTATAATTTTAAAATTATAAAAATATATAAAATATTCATGAAATTTAATAAAAATTTAAAATTTTATTTTAATGTAAAATACATATAAATATTTAGTATAAAAAATATTTCTATTAAATTTAATTTAAATATTACATTTTTTGATATCTTTAATATAAATTAATACTATAAATTTTATTTCAAAAAAAATGTTTCTATTAAATTTAATTTAAATATTAAAATTTTGATATCTTTAATATACATTAATACTTTAAATTTTTTTGATAATTTTTGTTTTTTGAATAAAATTGTAAATCTTTAATATAAATGATTTAGGTAAATCTTCAAAATTAAACATTAAAAGTTTAAAATTTTATTCAAAAAAAATTAAACAAACATTTTATTGATTATATTTAAAAAATAGAAATCATATATATATTTATATATATATTGGGATATTTATATATACTACATTATATTATATTATTGTTATATATTATAATAAATCAATATATATTTTAGATAATAATACAATATATTAATATCTATATAACATTAATAGTTATAAATAATATAAAACAATATAATAAAAATAAAAATATAACATATATAAAGACAAATTTGAATTCAATAAAATATTAAGTTGTTTTAGATAAATTTAATAAATTAAATTAAAATTAAATATTACTAAAATAAAAAATTAAAAGATATAATTTAAAAAAAAATATATTACTAGATGCAAGGAAAAAAATTATATAAGTTAAAGAATTTATTTTTAAAATATAAATTATATTAAAAC
>VDFB02381922.1:0-30859 GCA_007258455.2 Sequoia sempervirens | reverse complement strand
AAATCATCATATCATAAATTATTCAATTCATATCATATTTTATGATTATTGGAGGCAACCCCCTCAAAGTGGTTTTCTATATTCTATTTTTTACAAATATTTTGAAGAAATATCACAAGTGGTATCAAAGCTACAAATTGGGTCAAAATTTTGTTTCCACCATAACTTCCAAACTAGTGCGAATTTGGGTCTATTTTTTTTGGGTTTTGAGGTATGTATTAGACAAAATCTCAAAAAAATTCATACCTTGAAGGTAAGTTTTTTAACATTTTGAAATGAAGGGAAAAGTGGGAAAGGTGAAATAGGAAGCCCGAGAAATGAGGGACCTATGCCAAAATGCACAAAGGGGATGTCCACCTAATCACAAATCCACCATTTTATATTTCATTAGGAAGATGGGGAGTGTCTCAAATGATTAGAATTGACCTACAAACCTTAAGGTGAGTGAACCCCAAGTCTAGACACTTTT
Organism: Sequoia sempervirens; assembly: GCA_007258455.2. Classification (NCBI taxonomy): domain Eukaryota; kingdom Viridiplantae; phylum Streptophyta; class Pinopsida; order Cupressales; family Cupressaceae; genus Sequoia; species Sequoia sempervirens. The sequence goes on along the minus strand of VDFB02381922.1, from coordinate 30,390 downwards.
CTGCCCTAACTTCCTTACATGATAGATAAACAAAAAAATATGACTTCAAACAACAATTTTGGGAGAAGAATAAAAGTGAATTAACAATCCAATTTATGAGATCTATCACTTGAAACACGAAGTATTATGATAACACTATAATAAATCAACTGGAAGATATGAGAAGGTTAAGACACTGTGCACCTGTCACTAAAAATGTCGCAAATCACCCTACCATGACTCATTTGCACAGGTGAATATGTCCTTGAATCTTTTTCTAAAAATTCTTTTTGCAGTCCTTTGATGTTGGATAGAAGGTTCTGATTCGCTGAGGTTTGACTGTTGGAAGGTCGAAAATAAAATATGTAGGGAGTTTCCATATCTTGAAAACTTTGATGACAACTTTGACAACTTTAGAATATTCCACTTTTGATCCAATTTTAATTCTTTTTCACTTCTAGATCTACAAACATGCAAAGAGGAGATTTTTTCTCTTTTTGTGTGTAGGGGTTTGCCTTGGTCAAACCCTAATTTGGTAATTAAACCTTGATAATGAAATAAAAGTATAAATGGAAGGAATGATGAATGAACACTAGCTTGTTACAACTCACCAAACCCTTTTAATCGTTGACCTTAGAGGACTAAAGTATAACACATCACTCCAAGGATTAGATCTTACATGAAATGGGTTTATTGGATGCTTGATTTTATAATTGATTTGATCCTTGAAAGCTTGAAATCTACATCACAATGTTAGCTCAAAAACATGCATGAACACACATAAATATTGACATCATGATAGGATCTTGAATGTTGTAATAATTGACTAATATTTTTTCTCTCCAATTATGCTCTTGAAAATAATACTTGCTTTAGGAATGGTTGCATAAGGTGTGTTAGATTTGAATTCATAAAAGGACCTTGTATTTATAGGCAATTTTTTAATTTCCTGACAATTAAACATGAAAAGCCAATAATTGCAATTTAAATTTTAAACATTAAAATGCCACCAAAAACTTATTAAAAATTGGGACATAGGACTTAAGGAGGACTCATTTGGCCTTGGATGAATTGGTCCTAGGCCATAAATCTAGGACACTCAATTTCTAGGGTGTTTAATTTGATGTTTGCAATTGTTTAATGTAGGTTCCGTTTTCAGAAAATGAAATTAATTACGATTTTAAATGCATAATTGGGCCAATTAGAGGCTTAATTAAGTCCATTTAATTAAGGGGATGCAAACCTAATGTAAAAATGTAAAGGTGTAAATTTTTTGGCACTACACATTTATTGAGATTTTCTTGTTTTTGATTAATTTTCTCTATAGGCCGAAACTTTTAGAATTTAAAAGAAAAAATACATTTTTGAAAAGATTGTCAGAAAGTAGGTAGGGTTTGTTCCTTGTAATTTACTATTAAAAGTAATTTTATTTTTTTTCATTATTTTTCTCTATAAATTGTAATTTTTGGAATTTAAAAATAAATAAATTTGAAAACATTATAAAAAATTAGGTAGGGTTAATTCTTTGTAATTTACTGCTAGACATAAAATAAGCTCCTTATTTTATTGGTCAAGTTTTAGTCAAACCATAAATTTTAAAACTTGTCTTAACATATGTTCTAAATTTTTATGGTTACAACTCACACTAGATACTACCCCCCCTTAATTAATAAAGAGGAATCTATCGTTCAAAATAAAAAAAATTGAATCCATGTCATCTTTAGAACCAAATTCAACTCTTTTATGAATAAGGAAACTAATGACCATCTTTATTGTCCACTGTCAAAAAATGAGTGAATGATTTCATTGGATTGTGAAAAAGTGGTACATTTCATTAAGAATAATATATTTGACCCATTTACAATACCCTTAAATGAGGGATTATGTAGGTTTGAAAAATCAATATTATTGGAATTAAAGGGTTCAAAAAGCCACCAAGGTGGGTACAACCCTAATAGAAAAAATCAAGGAATGGGTCAATCTTTTCAAGGTTCAAAATTAAAACTACTCAAAAATAGATATACATAAGTTTGATGGTACATATGTACCTTCATGGATAAGTCTTATGGAACAATATTTTGAACTCCATAATATATTGGATGATGCAATGGTCAACATAGCCTCACTACATTTAGAATCTGAACCTTATCAATGGTACTAATGGATGATGGGTGAAAAACAAGGCAAATTACTTAGTTGGATAGAATTTACCAATGACTTAGTAGCCCACTGTGAGCAACCATGGAAGGGGAGCTATTTTACCCAAATTACAAATTTAAGACAAATAGGGTTTGTAGCAGAATACAATGTTGAAGACATGAGATTAGAAATTTGAACTCAAGATATGTGACACCTTATCAAAGGCTACAACTCTACATCAATGGACTTAATCAACAAATTAAACATGATGATTGTTTATTGGAACCTTGTATAGTTAGAAAAGTAATGCAACACACACTACATATTTAGAAAATAAACCTCAGTACAAAAAGATCAACACAAGGCCAAATAGTAGGATGGAAAGATAAAAATGTCACTAATCCTACTAACAAGAATGGGGATAACCTTTTTATCCCAAAAAAAAAAACTAATCTCTCTCGTCAACAAGAGGAAGAGAGAAGAGAAAAAGGTCTATGTTGGCATTGTGATAGCAAATGGTCTAGGGGCCACAAATGTGTTAACAATGAGAAGAGACAAATGATTATTGAGAATGAGGTTGAAGAATAGGAAGATGTATCTCTAGAAGAACCAAATATGAAAATAAAGAGTGAAAATTTAGAGGAAGAAGATAGTGTTACTATCTCATCACATGCATTGAATGGAACAAGAACACCACAAAAAAATAAAGTTTTTAATTATATAAAAAGAGAAAGGTAATAGTGTTGATTGATACATGATGTACACATAACTTTATTGATAGACGATTAGCTTATGAGTTTAATTGTTTTGTATATCCAGTCTTTAAATTTCAAGTCATCATAGCTGATGGAAAATGACTCTCATATGGTGGTAAGTGTCATAATATAAAAATATCAATGAGAAATTACCATCTAGATTCATAAATGGCTACTATTCCAATAGGAGGGGAAAATGTAGTTTTAGGTGTACAATGGCTTAAACAATTGGGAATAGTAAATCCTCCAATTTTCAAGAATTATTTGACTTTCAGCTCTAATGGATAAAATTATAAACTCATAAGATTAACATCACCACAAACTCAAATTATTATCTCCCATAGGATGGAAAATTAGTTAAGAAAGGTTCATATGGTCTAGAGAAACATCTAAATTTTATAGAAGCACAAGATGCGAAAACTCAACATTCACAAGAACTTCAAGAGATCATTCAAAAAAATCAATATTTTTATATAGACTAAGGGTATACCTCAAATTAGAGACCATGATCATGTCATTGAATTAACACCAAGAAAAATTCCTCCTAACAATACACCTTATCGTTATCCTTATAAACAAAAGCTAGTGATTGAAAAAATGGTCAGGGAAATGTTAGATTCAAGAATTATTCGTCCTAGTAAAAGTACCTATTAATCTCCACTGGTTATGGTTAAAAGGAAGGATGAGTCATGGAGAATGTGTCTTGGTTATAAGGAACTCAATAAGCTCACTCTTAAGAATAATTTTCCTATTTGTACTATTGATGAATTATTAATTATTTTTAGGTAAAAGGCATAATGGCTATATATTATATTATATTAAAGTTAAATAATTACAAGTGAAGCCATAAATGGAAGAAATAGCATAAAATGTTGGAAAATACAATGATGTGACTAAATTTCCCACCAGCTTCTACAAAAAATCCATATGCTATATTTTTGGATAGCTAGAAGAACCTTGAGGAGGTGATCGCCTATCGATGTTTCCAAAAAAATGCTTCATTCACCAAAAAATCATATTAACTTATACCTCCATCCTTCATCCAAATGCTACTGAATCCTCCCCTACCTACTCTTGTGCTGCTTCAACATGTTGGGAATTAATGGGAGAGGTCTGAGAATTATCAGTGACATTAGTATCTAGGAGTGGATGCATATCCCTATTCACCATCAGAGGTGAAGGTAGAAATATTGTGGCTACACCCTGAGGGAATTCGTGAGATAACAAGAAAGTAACAACATGGCACTTCCTTTTGAAATTATTTACAACCTCACTCCCAATTTAAAAAAAAGTGTTGATTCAGGGCTCTATAGAGATAACTAGAAGTGTTCATTTCAAATGGAATTTTCATAGCATCATAAATTGAAACATAAACTAGCTTGTGCAATAGATAATGTCTTGGAAAGAGGCCTCCTACATAACCCTGGCCCTTGCAGAAGTTGTATGATTGTACACTTCTAAGAAGGGCATTATTTTCTAGGAAAACATCCTTTACCACCTTCTCGACAATTAATTACACTAAATAATAGCATTGTACCATTTCCACTATGCTCGAGATGAAAATTGATACCGGGTTTGATAGAAAAATTAATCTATGGGCCTTTGGATGCAAAATATTTTCTCCAATTATTGATTTTATGTATTTATAAACAGTGGGGAAGTTTAACTTGAAGACATGCTGAAGTTGCTCCTTGCCAATTGACCTTGATAATGGTCTTTCCCATGGAAGAACATGGAATTGTGCTCTGTGAGTTCTAGGAAAGTACTCCATTATCGCAACCACTAATGCTTGACTGAACACCTGTGATTGCACCACTAGAAAAAATCCACTTCAATTTAGAGCATGAAGACTCCCTTGAAAAATCCCACTGAGCAATAGACCACCACTAATGCAACCAAAACTCCACCACTTTTAAAGAACTCCAGTAGACTAGGAAAACCCCATTACTAGACTGCAAACATGCCATGGAGATGGAGCAGGATGAAATTGGTGGCAATCACTTGTATTTCTTGCAATTGCAAACCAGGAATGGAGCCACCAAGACCACCTCACCTAGAAAATAGTTTGAGAGTTCATACCCAAATGACCTTGGCAAACACAATTTATGAGGAGAATACACACGTGAGGTTGGTTCAAAGAATAGAATTTTTTGGAAAGACCACCCATTGTCATATCAATACTTGTCGATGATGTAGTTGGAATGCTTCAAGATGCCACAAATACTTAAACTTTATCACCAAATGATGATAAGAAAAGGTTTGTACAAAGTTTTAATTACCTGCATCCGTTCAAGACAAACATTAGATTTTTAAATATTTGCTCCTTTTGAAGCAATGCTAAGATATATATGATCTAGATTCTATTGTTCGAACCATCATTACATCCCCACATTGCTTGCGTGGCAACTAAATCCCTTTTCTTATGATCTCCTTAGTATGTTTTGTACAAAGTGCTACCCTTTTGGTTTGCTATGAAGTTAATTTCACTATTTCCACATGAGTATCGATCTACTTGAAGATGCTACACATGCCACCTTTTACCTAAACTCTTATACTCCCCTATCGATGAATAATTCCCTTTTATAGCATCAATGATGTTTAAAGCATGTGAGAATCGTGCCATAGCTGAAAGATCTATACATCCTATTTATTTGTGATCACTTTGTTTCAAAAATGATTATTCTCCTCAGTTTTTCATTAGAATTGATAGACCCCTTATCTAGTGAAACCTCTTCCTCCTCTTTCTCACAAGCCATTTTTTCCAATAGATCAACCAATTTATTACCCTCTCTATAAGTATGCATAATATACATGATTTCAAAATTGGACAACAAATCTTGTACCTACTGTAGAATATAGTGCAATTTCTAGTTTTGAATCTTCTTTTCTTTACATGCATTTATAATTATCAATGAGTCACCTTCTATTTGGAGTTTTGATACTTTCCGATCAATTTCCATCTCGAGCCTATGAAGAAGTGCCTATGCCTCTTCTATATTGTTCGTACCTTGAGGCAACCTAATTTTCTTAGCTCCTATCAGACCAACCTTCCAGTCTCTGATCATTATTCTTGCACTTGAGATTCTAGGATTTCCTTTGGATGCCCCATCAAAGTTCAATTTTCCAAAACCTTTTGGAGGTGGTATTCATTAAATGTTACTTCTACCAATATTCTATTTACTTGGTTGATGATGACTCCCTTTGCATGGAATAGACAAATGTTAGTTTTTAATAAAAGATGCATCCCAATCATTAAATATAGAAGATATAGATTTAACTTTTTGAACATATGCATTTACTACCTCCGAAATGGATTTCTCCAACATTACCAAAACTTGATCCACCCCTATTATTTGTTTTTTAAAGATTATTTTGTTCCTTTCTCACCAAATGCACCAAATCAAAATTGTTTGCACAACCCTCTAGACACAAGAAAACAATGAAGTTTTGTATAATACTGGCCAGCTAGAGAAAACTTCCCATAGTTTATTTTGCAAAGGTTAATTTCAATTCAATTTATTTTTAATAAAACACAAACATTTTTGAGCAAATGAGCATTGAAAAAATAGATGATTGACATCTTCCAAAGCCTCCTAAAAAAGCACACATGAAAAAGGTGCATATATTCCAACTTAGAAAGTTTTTCACTAGTTAGGATCTTATTTTTAAGTGCAAGCCATGCAAAACAACCTACTTTTGGAAGCATCATTGCATTCCAACAGAAAGAAAAGGCCCTTTATGACTAAATGTTTTCCTTGTTACTTAACACTACCTTATAACCCTGACTAACTGAATATTTACTTGTTTTTGAAGGGGCCTATATTAATCATTTTGGACTATCCGATTTGAATACCATCCTTTCCTTTATAAATTCCTCCAATGCAGACCTTTGGTCAACAGGTATTTGTAGAGTGGAGAAATTTTTCCATGAGATTTTCCTTGTCAATTCATCAACCAAACCAAAATAATCATTTACTTTCTTTCTCCAATTACTAGTTAATACTTTCTATGCTATTTGTAAATTGGGGAGTTTTTGGAAAGGAGTGTAGCCATTCCAAGAGAATTCCCAAAACAAAGCTTCGTCTCCACTATGTATTTACCATGTGTTATATGTGGTGTAATTACTTTCCTACATTCTATCAAAAAATTCCACATTGTGGATCCCAATGGGGGGTTTGAAATAGTGAAGATCCTATTTGGGGAATCAACATCCAAATACTTCTCTTGCATTATTCTACACCACTTTGATTGAGGTTTAGGATGCATATTCCATACCGGTTTTTCCCCTAAAGACAAGTTCCAAGCCAATAAACTATGGATCCCTGTCCCTCCTTTATATTTGTCCATGCAATTTTTTTCTAGCTACACCAATGGTATTTTCCTTTTACTATCCATGTTACCATTCCATAAAAAATATCTTATTAGTTTCTCTATTGCTACTATTATTGACTTTGGTGCCCTTAAAACTAGCATATAATAGTTGGGAATGGTGGGTCACATGACTAATTTTATAATTCAAATTCTTCTTGAGAGAGACAACCAACGACCCTTCCATGAAGAGATTCTTGATTGAATGCTTTGAATCACTTTATTCCAATATGACACATTATTTACACCTGAAAAGAAAGGTATACCCAAATATGAGTAAGGAAATTCTACCAATTGAAAACTAAGGTGTCTTAATATTTTCCTTTTCATTGCTGCCTTTGTGTTGAATAGGTAAATCTTTGACTTGGCTGCATTTACTTTTTTCCTAGATGATACAGAGTATTTATCTAAGATAACCTTCAATTTTTTAACTTCCTGTAGGGAAGCTTTTCCAAAATATATGGTGTCATCAACAAACAAGGAGTATGAGACTATTATGTTTGTCAATAGTATAGAAATACCTCTCAAAAGACCTTGATTTCTTGCCTCATGTTATGAATCTACTTAATGCCTCTACCAAATAATAAACATAAATGACAAGAGTGGGTCACCCTATCTAACTCCCTGAGTAGAATTGAAAAATACGATAGATGAACCATTAATAATTACTATAAACTTAGTTGTTGAAAAACATGATAACACCCATTTACACCATTTGTGACTAAACCCAAATTTTCACAATACTTGTATGAGGAATCCCCAATCAACTCTATCATATGCTTTCATCATGTATAGCTTAATTATGAAGGAAGACAAATTATTAGAATTAATAGAGTGCAAAAATTCATGGGCCACTAGTGCTCCTTTTATAGTTTCTCTTCCGAGGACAAACCCTCCTTGTTCCTCCGAAATGATCTTAGGGATGATTGGCTAGAGTCTGAGATGTACATGGCTTTAGTAAAAATATTATATATTATATATTACATAGAGAGATTGGCCTAAAATATGAGATTTTTTTTGGAGCTTTGACCTTAGGGATGTTTGCAATATGTGTCAGATTGAATTTCTTTAGAATTGTTCCTATTTTTTTGAGATTCCTCTAAGGCATAAAGGATATTGTTCCCTAAAAAATACCAAAACTTTTGATAGAACATAGCTATGAATACATTTGGTCCTAGAGCCTTATCAGGTGGCAAAGAGAGGACAACTGCTTTAATTTCTTCTAGGGTAAATGGTTTCATTAGTTGGTCATTCTCTTCTTGTTGCAACAATTGAGGGACAATCTCTAGTAACTCTTCCCTCTCCCTATTAGATTGTGGAGTTTGAGGTGCAAAAGTAGTTACCAAAGTTGCAAAGAATCTGATCCCTTCATTTTTTATGTCTTGTTCCCTTGTGAGGCATGCACTTGAAACACTATTTTGGATTGAAAAGATTGAAATTTTAGTTCTCTTTATCTATGTGGAAATATGGAAGAACTTTGTATTTCTATCACCATCCTTTAACCATAGCTCCTAGGACTTTTGCCACCAATGAATTATTAGATGAACTAAATGGTGTAATTTTATTTAATAAGTTATATTTAATTTATTTTTTCATCAAATTTATATAAAGGAAGAGGATATATAAATCTTCCTTTAAAACTCATGAGGAACATCATTAATTATTAGTAATGTAATTTGGTTTAACTAATGACCCATCAACTTTTCAAAGCCTCATGAACTCAACACTTCACCCATTTCTTCATAAATTTGTGGCGGAATTATTTGATGATATCCTTATCTATATTATCATGTGAAGAACATTTGAAGCATGTAAAGAAGATATTGCAAGTATTGGAAGATAATAAACTCTATGCTAAGCAATCTAATTGTGTCTTTGGGGTAAAAGAAATAGAATAAATGGGACATGGGGTGTCACATGAAGGTATTAAGGTAGAACCCAAGAAGATTTTTGCAATAAAAGAATGGTTGAAACCTAAAAATATTGAAGGGATGAGAGGACTTTGGGGTCTAACAAGATAGTATAGGAAAATTATTTGTAATTATGATTTTATCATAGTACCCTTAACAATTATTATTAAATAAGGATTCCTTTTCATGGCCAAATATAGCTACTTAAGCCTTCCAACAAATAAAAGAAGCTCTCACTTCAACCGTAGTACTAGCTATCCTAAAATTCTCTAAAGTATTTATGGTAGAATGTGACACTTCTAGACATGGAATTTGGGTACTACTAATGCAAGGGGAGTATCCATTAGCATTTGAGTCAAAAATTCAAAGGAAAAAAATTGCTAAGGCCCACATATGTGAAGGAAATGTTAGCCATTATTCATGCAATTAAAAAATGGTGTCAACATTTATTAGGAAGGCATTTAAAAGTCAAGACTGATCATGAGAGTCAAAAATGGTTTTTAGAACAACTATCCTCAATCATAACAACAAAAATGGGTTACCAATATGCTAGGATATGACTTTGAAATCATTTATAAAAAGGGAATGCAAATATTGTAGTTGATGTCATTTCCTGACAAGAAGTAGAGGAAGAAAAAGTTTGTGTCATTTCCTTAATACAACCAAATAGTTAGAATTTTTATAAAAAGAGTGGCAAATTGATCCTCAAATACATAATCTCATTCTAAAACTTCAACATGACCCATCTTATTTTGATAAGTATGTTTGGAAAGAAAATTTGTTATGGTATAAAGATATATTATTTTTATGTAAAAATTCCAATTTAAAAGAAGACATATTATCTCAAATGCATGACTCACCAATAGGACGAAATTTAGGGTTCTAAAGACCTATCATCATATAAAGAAATTTTTCTTTTGGGAAGGTCTAAAAGGAGATGTAAAGAAATTTGTGGCTAAATTTTTAATATTCCAAAGAAATGAAGGTGAAACAAGAAAGAATCTAGGCCTCTTACAAATTTTAGGCATTCCAACATAATGTTGGGAGGAAATATCAATGGACTTCATTAAAAGTCAACCAAAATCTAAAAATATTGATGTACTTTTAGTTTTTGTGGATAGGCTTACCAAGTATGCACATTTTTGTGGACTCTCCCATCTATTTAAAGCAAGTACTATGGCAAAAATATTCATGGAAAATATACAAAAACTTCATAGAATCCCCAAAATCGTAGTGAGTGATCGTGACCCTATTTTCACTTGCATTTTTTGGATAAATTTATTTATAGCATGGGGTACAAAACTAGCTCATAGTTCCTCTTATCATCCACAATAAGATGGAAAAACACAATTTTGAATAAATTTTTAGAAGGATATTTATGCTATTTTTACTTTGATAAACAAACATAATGGTCCAAATTTCTACCATTAGTAGAGTGATGATACAACACATAATTTCACACATCCACTAAAATGACTTCATTTGAGGCTTTGTATGGTTACCCTCCACCATCTGCTACTTCTTATTTAAAATCTCATTCTAAAGCTCATGCAATAGAGGACCATATTCAACACCAATAAGAAATACTACAAATCCTTAAGGATAATTTAGCTATGGGTCAAAATCGAATGACACAATAAGTTGATCAAAATCGTAGTGAGAAGCATTTTGAAGAGGGAGATTGGGTATTTCTTTGATTACAACCTTATAAGAAAAAATTTCCACTAAGAAATATAAGAACATGAAGCTCACGCCTAAATTTTATGGTCCTTATAAGGTTCTCCATCGAATAGGAAGTGTAGCTTAGAAATTAGAACATTGACCCTCTTCCAAAATTCATCCTATCTTCCATGTTTCTTATTTAAAGAAAGTAATAGGTAACAATATTCTAGTTCAATTAGAATTTACAAAGTTAGATGAAGAAGGAAATTTTATTTTAGAACTTGAGAAAATTATTAAGAATGATATAGTTATGAAATAGAGCTATCTTTGAGTTCCTAATCAAGTGGAAAAATATAAATATTGAAGATGCCACATGGCAAGATGAACAATTCATACGATTTAGAATCCAAAATTACTAAGAATTAAGGAAAATGATTTTTTGAATGAGAGGGGTAGGTCTAACTCGTACATATCTTTGTCATAAATCTTAATCCAAAATTAATATTTCATATACAACTCTAATGTGACACATTTTTTCAATGAGATCATCAAAAGAGGAATCCAAATAAAAAGGAACTCGTTTCTAAAGGGGTTATAAAAAAAATATTCTAAGGATCAAAATCGAAATGTCAAATAATTTTTTTCCAATGAAACACCCAAATTCTTTAGAAATACAAGACTGTAGTTGGGGATGGGGTCATTGACTCAAAGTATATCCAACACATCCAACAACCTTCATCCATTACCATTCCATCAAAACCATCTAAATTGAGAGAAAATTGAGACAATTCACAAGAGAACCTATCAAGGTAGTCTTTTGTCAATTGGTCAAGGCTACATGGTCACATTTCCAATCACAAAAATATTTGATGATAATAAAAACACCCTCCTATTATAAGGAGGATGAATATTGTGATTATCACTGAACTTATATGTAGAGGTGATATTGAAATTGAAGGACCATGACAAACCTCACCTAAACAAGATAGACATATATCAAAACCTATTCCTTAGGCATAATTAGTAGTGCACTTGATGAGAAGACTCCTATTCAAACACCATACATGGCCACAAAATCCCTTAGAACTATGATTCTGTTGTTGGACACATTTAGTAATTTGAAGAGTGAATTCATCCCATTAAAATAAAAGCATCCAATTGTGTTATCACTACCTGCATGGAAAAGTCACAATCCAAGGTCCTACACCAACCAATTTAAATCCCCCAAAATGATATGAACTCATTTTAGTATTGTAAATTGTCACCCTTGACAATTTCCTGCTATGTTTAACTTACCCTAAGTGCTTGTGCCTAATTATGCTTATTAATTATTCATTTTATTTCTCTTTTTGAGAAACTCTATTAAATCTAGGATATTAAATAAAATTTTCATTTAACAAATACCTAAAAATCAAAATAGGGCTAGACTAGGGCTCATTCGCCCTTGTCTCCCCTAATCAAGCCCTAAATCTCAAAATTTATTATCAACCTTAAGGTGTTTATGAATTCAAAATCATTGTTGGATTATCAAAAAGATTAATGTAAAATATGTTGAAACTCATATAAATATAAGTATTTCCCTCCACTTGAACATCTAAGCAATCTATTAGATTTGAATATCATAAAAGGGTAATCAAAGAAATTTCAAGAGCAAGATAATCAAACTATTTACAACACTATATTAGCCAAGATCATGTCCACAACACAAAAAAATTCATGTTTAATTTTTTTTATTTTTATGAGTACTAACATTTGAAGGATCTTCTTGTAGACACTTTTCAAGAAAATTAGTTAGCTTAGGGAAGAGCAGGTCTACTTCTCAAAACTCATGGAGACAGATCATGTGGCTAAGGGTAAGGGAAAAAAATCCCTTAAAGCTGATGACAAGGTGTTGGTTGGGAGAGGGTCGACGAAGTGGAAAAAAGCTTTTGATGCTGAAAAAAGGAACTGCTGGATATGGTTGAAAAAAATAAGTCCCAATAGGTTGAAATGGCCAAAACTATGGGTGGCATTCATTAGTTTCTAGTTTATTTCTACATTGCTTTCTTTTTTGGTCTCTGGTTGGTTAGTTTTCTTTTTTTTTGTTGGTGGGAGCTGTTGGTTGTTAGTTTTCTTACTTTTATTTGGCTCCCGTGTTGGTCAGTTTTTTGTTGGTTGGGTTGCTGCTAGTGGTTGATTTTTATATTCTCTTAGCAACTTTTGGTGTCTCTTTTGTAAAGGGTTTCAGGTCCCTTCAAAACCTATTTTTCCTTTCAATCAAAACATTTGAAGGATCTTCAAGCAACCTCCAATTTCTCCTTGTATAAGATGAGACAATTGACCTTAGTCTAACAAGAAAAGTAGATATGAGTGGTAAGTTACAATATTATCATTTATTATTCATTTTTATATATTTTCCTTTGCTCAAAGAGTATGTGATTTATATTATTATCATCATAGCCATTTGTGGAAGTAGAAACACAAAATGGGGTTTGACCAAGACAAGCCCCTATATGAAACAACCCTTATTTCCTTGTTCTTGTAGGTTATAGGTTTAAATTATATTCAAGTTGATTGGAGATATCAAGAGTTTAAAACCCCAAGATAAGTATTCAGGTACCTTTTCTCATTAAATTAGGGCAAGATTGATTATTTGTAGACTATCAAACTTCAAAAATTGACCTTGATAGGGAAGGATCTATAGAATGTGATACTCCTATATAGTCTTTGAAGTTATAAGTAGAACCATTTCCAGACTGGGATGCCCTTTCCCTTGTCCAACCAATTTTGTCTCATATTTTAATGTCAAGTTCTCTACTATCTACAATCTTCAACCCTTATTTCTATTCTTTCAATTTTATTATGTGTTTCTAAGACTCTATGATAGTTGGCTTCTTTTGTATTGTTTTACCTAGATTTCAACATTAATCTCTCACATCCACATCATTCATCCATGTAACAAATGAACAGGAAAAACCTTGACCAACTATAAAGGCTCTTCCTTGTGGAAAATAGCCTTGGTTACTTTTTGTAGAGAAGGGGGATTCGCTACTCATGAGTTATCTTCATTTAGAGAGCCTCATGGGGTGAACTTCCCTAAACTACCTCAAGGAACAGTGTGAGAGTTCTATAAATTAGAAAGAGTAGGTCACAAAGATTTTTTAGATAGATTGAAGGGCTCTCGGCCAAAGGACGAAAGTGTAGGTCTCAGACAATAGCACGGTGCACGAGCATCTCTCTAGTGTGCTCACATCCGTATGAACCAAAAAGAGAGAATGCCATAGAGAATAGCTAAATGACTACAATTTCTATTCTAATTGCTAAGAAATCTTGAAATGTGAGAGAGTAATAGAATATAATAGTTCTAACTAAAATAAAATGAAGTAGAAATGATAAAGATAAGGAGAAGAAAGAAAATAAATGTTCACAACCTTCAAGTGATGAAGCCTCCAACACATGAATGTATTCAATACCTACATGCATAATATCTGGAGAAAGTGTTGGGGATGTATAGGGGTTTGCCTCAGTCAAACCCCCATTTTGGTGTTCCCACCTCGACAGACAGCTAGATAGATAAAGAGAAATGAACTGGAATGGACAAAGCATGTGGTGAAAGAAAAACTCACTTCAAGGGTAGAACCCACACCATCAAGTATGAGTGATAAAATAAATCCCCGCTCGAGGAGGAGAACCTGTATCACAAAGTAAGAATGTAAGTGATAGGGGATATGAAATTCTAGGATTCTTGCAAGCACAAGATAAGTAAGGGAGATAGAACTGCAAGGGTTAAGGAAGCCAAATGGAGAGAGAAATAGAGTTGCAAGAGCCAAGAGTGTTGTTTTAATGAGCTTGTGAAAGCTTGAGATTGCTACAAAGGGTGGTGCCAAGAAGCAGAAGAGGAAGCTAGAAGTTGGAATGAAGCTAGAGAGCAAAATGAATTGAAAAGATATCTTTTAAGGAGAGAAGAGAAGCAAAAAGAAGCTTCTCGGGTGGTTACAAGGCGTCCTGAGCTATTACCACCAAAAAAAGGAGGCTGACAAGTGGAAAACATGCACAAAAATGGTCATTTGAATGTTGAAATGTCGCAAGATGGTAACACGGTGCTCAAACGTCTATGTTGTGCATTAGTGTTTGGACACATCATGCTACAAAATGATGAGAACGGGAAAAGAACTAGGTTCAAGACGCAAAGCCAATGCGTGAAGGGTAGCTACTGAAAAGGGGTTCAGAGCATCCTAAGAAGGGAAAAAAGGCTGATGTAGGGGCTAAAATGATCCTACACAAGTTCTAGGGGAGTGGACACTAAAGTAGATGCAAGAATGCAAGTGAAATTGTAAGGGGTGCAATTTTACGACATTACATTTTTCCCCTACTTTAGTGGGCATATGAATCTACACTAATATGCACGCTAAAGGAAATCTACTAATCATATAAATAAAATTATTATGCCAAAAGGATACTGTAGAGGAAGTAGATAACTCTTTGAAGCACAAAAGCATGCCCCCAGGCTAAAGACTTGCAAAACAAATGAATTAGACAAGAAAAAATTGCACCAGAAAACAATGTTAGTGCACAAAAAACTAAAGGATTTGAGTCAGCAAAGTGAAAGAGACCTTGATGTAGAAGGTTGTCTCAATACTATGCGTCATCCCAAAATTAAGAAATAATACATAGAAGAATTCTTAAACAGAGAGAAGAACGTAAGGATTGATTGCTTCAAGAGAAGAGTGCACCCAAAAGGCAAGGAAACAATCAATGTTGAAGAGAGAAAGAAGCATATACTCAAGATGAAGAAGATGTAAATCTTCAATCTGGTATACACAATTGAGAAGAGAAGAGAATTTAAGAGCTAGAAAGAAATGAAAATTCCAAGAGAGATGGCTCCACAAGTACTGTCTCATGAGGAGGTTTGAATAAAGCACACTGAAGGCTTGCGGACCAATGATGGACAAATCCTGCAAGATGAAAGCACCTTACAGAACCAAAAACCCGCAAGGAGGCATCCCCCAAGATCTCTCACATGGAGGAAACCAAAATATGGAGACTTTGTAGAGTCGGATTGGAAAGTGGCTTTATAGGCGCACTTGCAAAGTGACATGTTTACCCACAGATAAATCATGTCTGAAAATAAAGTGACCAAATAGGAAATCAAGTGAATATTCACACAAAACATCAACAAATTAGAAGGCTTTCAAAGGGGTCCTTCGGGAACCCTTCAAAAGAGAAAGGGGGTCCACTCAAGGGATGCTTCATTTGAAAGATATAGAGAAGAGAGGGGGTCCTTAAGAAGGAAACATGCCTCTAGAACAAGTTATCACTTCCCCCAACATACAAGGGAGGAGAACCATACAAGATACTTAGAACATGCAGGATAGAGGTAGACCTCGATATCACTTGTCATTTGAAGAAGAGGTAGGTGCATCAACAAAAAAATGAGTGATGGCACCTGAATCATGAAGTTGTATTTTATCCTTCAAGGCCTTACATTCACTAGTGGAATGGCTAGGAACTCGATGGTATGCACAAAAAGAATTATTTTCTTCATCATGCTTATGAAATTTCTTACGTGTAGGAGAAGGAAGAGTAGTCAAGAGATCTTTTAGAAGCCTAAAAAAAATACACTCTTGCTCAGACAAAGGATGAGGAGCAAGAATCAACCCTTTCTCTTATGGAGAAAATTTTGACTGCTCACAAGAAGAAGATACGAAGATAGAAGACAAAGGAGGATGGATCAATCTACGAGAATGAGGTTGAGTGAACATCATGTCAACATTCAACCATGGTTTTTGTTTAGATTGTTCATTTGAGCAACCAAGCCCCAAATTATGCTTGTGAGGTGCACAGTCTATAGGGACCTGAATGCCTTGTTCATTACACCCACAACCTTTATGCCCATAGCCATATTTAGATACAAGCTTAAAGCCATGGCCATAACGTGTTTGCAAATCTTAAGAAGAATGATGATCTTCATAGAGAGCATTATTCCAGCAAGGGGGATCAATCTCCTCAACGAGATCGCCATCATCCTTTTTAACAAGACTGCCAACATTATCCTCTTTAGTAGAAGCATAATTATCTTCCTCAGAAAGAGGATCAACACTAAGAACATTACAATTTATGTTCACACTATCCCACGATACAAAAGAATAATCATTTTTGATAGTAGGTGTGGATGATTTTATCGAAAGGTCTAAGCGGGTCGGGTTGAATTTACATTCTCTAGTGAAGGATTTTGCAAAGTCTAGAGAACCCTAATCATCAGCAAGACATGCATTCCTTTGATAAGTAGTAGACTTAGGATTCCTTTCTTCAGAAGGATCTTCTTTAGGGACATTTATCTCAAGAGCATCCTTTGTAATAGGTACAACTGGAGTAAACATCGACACATTGGAAGAGACTGAAGGAATAAGAGTAGGCACAACCAAAGCTTGATCGACAACTGCCATCTCACATAAGTGCCTTGCCTCAGGGTCAGCCTTGACTGTGACTACTAGACTATTGCAAATGAACTCAATAGATTTATGCAATGTGGATGGGATTGCACCCATAACATGAATCCATAGTCTACCAAGAAGAATGTTATATGGTATTTTTTCTGACAACATATACAAGGGTGGGTACGGTAATGGGTCCCAACCTCAAAGGCAAGACTATCATGCCTAGGGCTTGTCAACTAACATTATCGAACCCACAGATGTCAATAGAAGAAGCATTAAGAGAAGATGAATTAATATTAATCTTAGGCAATAGATCAATGCTACATACATTTAGCGCTAAACCAACATCAATGAGAGTACATTTAATGCCAATATTATTAATGTTAATCATAATCATCAAAGGATCTACTTGATTCTGTACTTCTAAAGGTGAGAGTTCCTATATATATAACATAATATTCAAAAAATCCACATGAATATAAGCTATCAATGCATCAACACCCATCGGCCTAGTAGAGGCAGGCAAGAGGATCTTTTGCAAGGCTTCCTGAAGCATACCTTGATAAACCAGAGTAGACAGAAGTAGGTCCCACAGTGAGATCTTAGCCAGAGTAACTTGAGGTTGCTTGATAAGATCATAATCACCAGGTGCTTTGGTTGTAGGTTTAGGAGCTTGAGGAAGACTTGGTTTTTTATTCATTCTATTCTCATAAGTATGGGCTACCATTCTATAAGAGGGAGCCTTAGAAAGATCAGGAGAATCATCATCAAATGAAACACCATCAATAGAACAAATCCTTTTAGGAGAAGGACTAGCTGGAGTCACGTAAATGATTGGTCTCTTAGGCCTTTTAGGGGCAACCGAGACATAGATTACATTTACAAAAAAATCACAACTAG
The DNA here is from genome assembly GCA_007258455.2 of Sequoia sempervirens. NCBI lineage: Eukaryota > Viridiplantae > Streptophyta > Pinopsida > Cupressales > Cupressaceae > Sequoia > Sequoia sempervirens. The sequence continues at coordinate 12,261 of VDFB02381922.1, read as the reverse complement.
TTGAATAATTATTTGAAGACATATTCTCAACATCGATCCAAAAAGGATCAAATGTGGAAGGAGATTCATCATGTGCTAATGCATCATCTCTAGAGGGGAGAAAATTGTAACAAATATGAGATTCATCATTTGAAAATGCAACTTCTCTAGGGGAGAGTGCATTGGAATGAAGAGTGGATTCATCATTCACAAATGCATCATCTCCAAAAGAGAGTGCATTGGAATGAATAGAAGGTTCATCATTCACAAATGTATCATCTCTAGAAGAGAGTGCATTAGAATGAAGAGAAGGTAAAGTAACATTAAGAAAGGTATCAATTATTTCATCTTCTTGCGACAAGATATCCTTTGAAGAAGTTGAAATTTTGTGATAAGGATCAAAGACACCAAGTGACATGGGCAAAGCCAAGTCACTATCACATGCATGAAATGGAACATCATTAACATTTTGAATATAATTAGAAACTAAAATAATAAAAGAGGGTATTAAATTTATTTTAAATATAGTAAGTTAAATATGATAAATAATGAATAAATAAACCTAGGGGTGATAGAACTGAGAAAAACCAAAAATCCTGATTTTTGGATTTTTTTGGTATTTTCTAGGTTCTAGTAATTTGCACTTTCAGAGGTCTTCAAAGTATAATTTGAGGTTGAAACTTGCATTAGTCCCTAAAATTTTATAGTCAAAGAAATCATATTTTAGGGATTGAACAAGTTCTCTTGGAGACCTTTCCAAAGGTGCAAACAGTTATGAATTCTGAGCATTGAGTCAGAAGTTATGACCCCACCAAGTAGGGGTAAATAAATTCCTATTTTTTTGAAAAATAATCCTCTTCATGTTGGGTTCACCAAAATGTAGAGAAGGGGGATTTGATACTCACAAGTTCTTTTCATTCAAAGAGCCTCACAGGGAGAACTACCCTAAACTACCTCAAGGAATAGTGCGAGAGTTCTAGATATCAGAAAGAGCAGGTCACAGATATTTTTTGGACAGACAGACGGGCTCTCAGCCAAAGGATGAAAGCACGGGTCTGGGATGACAATGCAACATGTTGGCATCTGTACGGACCAAAAAGCAAGAATGTCACAGAGAATAGCTAAATGACTACTTCTATTCTAATTGCTAAGAAATCTTGAAACATGAGAGAGTAATAGAATATAATAGAATTGAAATAAAATGAAGTAGAAATGATAAAGACAAGGAGAGGAAAGAAAATAAATTCTCACAACCATGCAAGTGATGAATCCTCCAACAAATGAATGTCTTCAATACCTGCATGCGTAAGATCTGGAGAAAGTATTGGGGCTGTATAGGGGTTTTCCTTAGTCAAACCCCTATTTTGGAGTTCCCACCTCCATAGACAACCAGATAGATAGAGAGAAATGAACTAGAATGGAAAAAGCATGTGGTGAAAGAAAAACCCGATTTAGGGGTAGAACCCGCACCACCAAGTATGAGTGATAAAAGAAATACCCACTTGAGGAGGAGAACCTGTATCACAAAGTAAGAATACAAGTGATAGGGGATATGGGATCCCAGGATGCTCGTAAGCACAAGATAAGCAAGGGAGATAGAACTGCGAGGCTTAAGGAAGCCAAATGGAAAGAGAAATAGAGTTGCAAGAGCCAAGAGTGTTGTTGTAATGAGCTTGTGAAAGCTTGAGAGTGTTGCAAAGGGTGGTGCTAAGAAGAAAAAGAGGAAGCTAAAGGTTGGAATGAAGCTAGAGAGAAAAATGAATTGAAAAGATAGCTTTTAAGGAGAGAAGAGAAGCAAAAAGAAGCTTCCCGGGTGGTTACAAGGTATCTCGAGCTGTTACCACTGACAAAAGGAAGCTGACAAGTGGAAAACATGCACGAAAACAATCATTTGATTGTTGAAACGTTGCAGGACGCTAGTGCGGTGCACAGACATATGCATAACATGCTAGTGTGTGGACACATCACACTACAAAATGATGAGAACAGGAAAAGAACTAGGTCTGATGCAAAGCTGGCATGTGAAGGGTAGCTATTGAAAAGGGGTTCATAGCATCCTAAGAAGGGAAAAAAGGCTGATGTAGGGGCTAAAATGATCCTACACAAGTGCTAGGGGAGTGGACACTAATTAAAGCGGATGCAAGAATGTAAGTGAAATTACAAGGGGTGCAATTTTACGACATTACACTTTTGTGTCCCACAATGTTGATGGTGGAACCTCCAAGAACACTAGCAAAAATTTCTATTCTCAATCTCCTTCAAAAATCTCTCTCATAGGGATATCTTAAATTATATCCTACAAGAATCCCAACTACCTAATAACATTGATCCTTCACACTTCTAGATTCTTGTTGGACATCTTCACATCAAACATTGCCTCACCTTTAATCTAAATGATTTTACTTCCCTCAATGCATCACATAATCATCCCCATTATATTGAGACTATCATCTCCAAACAAAAATTAAAACATGTGCTCATAGATATAGGTCAATCCTAAACATTTGTAACTTCAAGTAGTACAATATTTGGGTTATGTAGCAAAATCCTTGAGATCCTAGACTATCACCTTCAAAGCCTATGATAATGCAGATAGAGAATAAACTAGTACTATTTTCCTTCCTATTGAGATAGGACCCTCCTTGCAACATAACCTATGTCATTTTCTAGATCTAGAACTTCCATATAATATATCTTTCTTGGCTAGGATTAAATGGACAAGGATTGAGGATTGGGTGGATTTAAATACTAGAGAAAAATGTTATTGGTGATTAATTTGCCTAAATCAAATAATTAAAAAGTTATTAATTAATTGATTTAGTGAGAGGATTTGGGCGAATAGGGATAAAAGATTGAGGGGTTAAGCTTCATTTAAATAAATACAATTTTATTTAACTAAGGGTGGGTGATAAAGGTGAAGGATGGGCTAATTAAATAAATAATTATTATTTATATAATTTTCTAGGATAGAGTAAAGCTAGATGTAATTGGGTATGAACCACTTTAGGTGTCTACAATAGTGATCAAGGGCCTTAGTGGATGATATAAGAATAACCTCCTCATATAAGGAAACTTGAAATTTATTTTCAATTGCATCTAGTGTTAGGTACACCAATATTTTTCCTTCTAAAGTGACTATCTTGCTCTAGCCTACATTGTAGTTCTTTATGCACACCATCACTAGCTATAAACATTGGATTGAAGCAACAAATCAACATGCTTTTTCTATTACATTTTAAAGCATTCTTATGGATTTTTTGGTTGCATTGGTGTCTTTCTTCCACCTCTAGAAGTCTTCCATGTTGACATGTACCAAGTCCATTTCTATTATATTATCCCATTTGGAATAGACCTTGGAAGGAAAAGTGACTCCCTTAAATTGTTAAATTCTCTTCACATTAACACCTATAAGGTAAGGGAAAAAATAATCCATTAGATATTACACCATCCTTTACTTCTTTAGATATAAGAATATTTCTTAATAATTTTGCTGGTGTTTCCATTTGATGGTCTAAGTTCTCCTAAAGGGTAGGTACTCCTTATGCTTAGAGAACCCAGGTCAGTGGCCAACGAATAGGAGATTGATTGGAAACTTCTCCTCTGTACTTTAGGCTTTGTGAAACCAAGGTGGGTATACCTATAACATCATTCACATATAACACATTATGCAAATAATTCCTTTGATAACAAATCATCATACTACAATGGTGGAAGGCCTTTGATGGGCTAAATCATCTATACAATCTTCTATATTTTCAATAACTTTGGGTAGTATGGAAATAAACATAAAAGTAAAATGCAAGAAATTAAAAGGTTTTGATTTGATTTTGAAATTGGATCCACCTTAGACTTAGGATTATGTGCATAGACTAACCAGTTCCTTATCCACACAGAGTCCAAAAATAAAGTAACACTCCTACAATAGACCAACCCCTGACTTCTAATAGACTTACTACCTTATAGGAAGAAACCAACAAAAGATAAATGCTATTAAACTTCTTTGAAATCCATATTGTATCATCACAACCTTAACATATGAATTGAAAGAGATTACTCCACTCCTTGAACACAAACTAACAAATTAGACATTCATGATCAACAAATGTGATATGAGAACCATAAAAAAATCCTTGATTATATTGATTCAAAGGAAATGAGTACAAAGTGGATAGAATGATAGAACTGATACAAATAACTAAACACAATGCAATGGGAATTTAGGTCATCTATTGTTATTACAGAGAAAACATTACATCTCCTTTCTCAGTGTAGAAGAAGAAAACACTATACAGACTAAGGGAAAAGACTTACAAAGTTTTGAGAGAATGGAACCCCAAAAACAACCACAAAAATTTGCTTTATAGTGTAGGAATAACTCCAATTCAAATTCAAAATCCCAAAACATAACCCTAACTAGAGTTTCAGGGTTTTAGGAAGAAGAACCTCGATTACAATTCAAATATCAAAATTTCCCCATAGAACAACACAACAACCAACCATAAAGGCCCCTGACACCCCGAGCACACTCCAACATGATGGAATTCATGAATGCAAGTATGGGAACCTGTGAAATCTACAAATAAGATCAAGGAAAACATGCTCTGAAAAAATAATTTGATCTCTACAACACACAAGGGAGCAATGGCACTGACTAGAAATGAATGCAACAATAGGACGACAAAGAAAATCAATCCAGGACCAATTAGATTTAATTTGGTAGCTAGATATGTCATTGAGCATTCAATTTACCATTTCCCCATGAACAAGAGTAGCTAATCATTATACTTTAAATTTTGGTAGTCGAATGAGAGATGAAGGGCTGAGATCAAATCTTCAATGGAACTTTAAAAGACAACTATTGATCTTTGTCATTGAATCTAGGTCATTGATCACCATCCCACACACCAACAACCAAAGAATCAGGCCTCATTGCGACACATGTTACTTTCCTGCTATACTACATGTGTCGTTATGTGCTTATTGCATGGTTGCAGGTTAAGAGACCCTTTACCACCACCCCACGCTTAGGTCTAACTTGAATACCATGGTATGGTGGTAAGCAACTATATTATATCCTATGCCACACCAACCCACATGATTTTTTGATGATGTCATCTTTATAGTGCATGCTAGTGGGTTAAGAGACCTTTTGCTGCTATACCAGACATCATTGTTAAATTTGTTGCAAGGTAGCGGGTTACTTCTAATAGTTAAGTGACTCCTTACTTCTACCTTGCGCTCCCCTTACTTGATTGTTGTAGTATGGTGGTAAGAAGTTATATTATATCGTATTCCCTGCTAACCTGCATGTACCCTTGTTGACTATTGCAATGTTGCGATGAAGACTTACATTGCTTCTTTTACCTTGCAAGCCCACCAAGGACCTCTAGAATTGAACAAGCACCCCTGCAGGAATACGGTAATGGAATTTTATGCATTTTTAGTTGAAGATAAGGATCAAGGCTTCTCTTATTGGATTCTAGGATTTCAAGTTCACCAAGGTGGAAAGATTATGCAAAATTTTGCAAGTTCCAATAGTGGTTTGATAATGAAATTAATGACAACTTTACTAGTTTCCCTTCTTGTAGGAATTTACTCTACCCACTTGGTGAAGTAGTCAGTCGCGACAAGTATCCAACTATGATGACTACTATATTTCTCATTAAACTCACTAATAAAATCTATGCCCCACTATCGAAAAGGAGCCTCAATATTTAGTGTTCTAAGGGGTAAGCACCATTTTTTTTTAACTTACCAGAAAGCCTTTGGAAAGCATTACATTTTTCACCATTTTATGTGTAAAAAAAGAGAGAAGGTCACCAATATCTAGACCTTAGGATCTTATGGGAAGTTGTATTGGTTGTGTAATGACCTCCACAAACTCCCCCTTGCATTTCTTCAAGGTTCCTCTCTTCTTGTTTCTCATGAACACACCTCAACATCAAACCAACCCTATCTCTCCAATATAAGCAACCCTCAATCATAACATATTTTACTGCTTGTACCTTTAGGGTCCTCTTTTGATTATTAGTCATATGGTCAGGGCGAGACATATGTCTTAGATAATGTAGAATATCTTTATACCAAATGCATTCAAGAATAATGCACTCCTTTTCATGAACACTTCCATCTGTTTAATTTATCTGCTTGACTTCCAAGTTTAATTTATTCATCAACTTGGCTAAACCATGCCCTCTAACAAGTGTAGTGATCTGAATATCAATATTAAATTCTCAAATTTTGTTGATCCATCTACACCTCCTTCTTGTGACTTCCTACTGAGTAAATATATATTTGATTGCAACGCTAGGTACATAAGCCACTATCTTAGCACCTACCAAATAGGTCCTAAAATTCTTCATAGCCTTTACCAAAGAATAGGCCTTATTTTCTATGATATCATACTTCAACTCCGCTGCTTGAAATGACTTGATAAAGAAAGCAATGGGCTATTCATATCCCTCGTCATTTTTTTGTAATAGAATAGTAGTAATAGTATGGAATGAGGGTATGTGTAGGATCATCATGGAAAAACATGCCCTTAAGTGGCAAAATTTTTAGAAAAATCAGAGTTAGGCAACTTGACGTAAAAATTTGATTAAGTTATCTATATTATTTCAAAAATATGTAAGAATAGAGGGTAAGTGCACCAAGATGGTTCCCAAAAAAAGGGCTTAAGTGGCCATTTTTTTCTGAAATCAGGAAATGCTGACCTTGACGTGAAATTGAGGATAGCTACACTCAAAATTTTTGATGGAACAAAAACAAGGACTGAAGTGCTCCGAGTCTACTTTCTAAACTACTAATTTATTTTGAAAATGGTTGAGATTAAGGGGTTCAAAAGAGGGACACACACAAATTTCTGTTGTTTCTGTCAGAAAAACATAACATAACAACTCTTGTGTGACCCGAGCACGGTGGACTTTTTTGTAGTATTTTTAAAATCGCCTACCAGTCAGAAGTTAGATAACAGTATGTAGTAAGGACTGGATATTTTTGATAATTTTAATGAATATTTGATTTTTATTAATTTTTTCAAGTGGGCACTTCCTAAAAAGATAATTTTGGTCAGTGTTCCCTAAATTTTTTGAAAAACTAATAGATTTTTTAAATTTTTTTTTTTTTAAATTGTAGAATGGAGTCTAGTTTCTAAAAATGTAATTTATTTCAAATTTCGATGAACAGTTCATTTATAGTGAAAAAAATACCAAACACTGCTTTTTGAAGAAAAAGGGATATACAAACAAAAGAAATTATGGATGAAAGGCTTAACATTGTTAGAAAGTGAAAAAAATTACATCGTTGGAAAGCTAATAAAGAACCTAACATTACCCATGTGTTCAATTTTCTTGATATTGAGCCAGATGCAATCTTGATGGTGAGCATGAACCCGATTATGTGAAAATTTGTTGAAATTATAAAAAACACGTCTCTAGTCTTTGGGAATGCCCTCCAAGCCTTTGGGTTGGTATTCTAAGGCAAAAAACAAAGCAAATTTGCAAAGAAAACAATAACGCGAACGCGTTATAACACGAACGCGTTATTTGTTAGTTTGGCCACAAAAGTGCGACCATTTCGGTGCACTTACCCTAGAATTTTTAGCAAATTGAATGTAGTGTCTAAAATACTAGGTTTATTTTTTTAAAAACAAAATATATTTGGTGAAAATTTGAAATTCAATGTAGTAGTACTTAAATTTCAGGGGAAAAATAAGAAGTAGGTGTCAGTCTGACCACCCTAACCACAATAAAATGATAATATTTTTTTATAAGATTTTAGATATAAGTAGAGGACTCATGTCCCGATGTGATGCATATTTTTTTGTAATTTTTCCAAGTAAATAATTAATTATGAATGGAGTTATAATCTTTGGGGCGATAAATCTCAGAGGTTTTAATTCATCTATCTTATTAAATCTTATGGAATGATGCGGGACTTTTATAATGGTTCATGAACGTGACGCATTGCCTTGATCTCAAAAAATGCGATAAAATCGCTTGTTTCATGCGATGTTTTCAATCAGCTTCATCAATTAGGACCTTTAGTCATAATCCGTAGAAAATGAATGTAATAATTATTTATTAAATTCAATGTAAAGCATAATTTATATTGGTGGAAAGCTGAGAATATCCTTTGAAAACCCTTTTTGTTTCATTAATTTGGGTAAAAAAAAGTTGTCAGCCACGTACCCTAAAAATACCCATCATATCGCCACTTTTTGGCCCATCATAATCCTACACATACCCATGATGTAAAAGAAAACAATTGGAAAGGCCTATAAAAAATAGGTGGTTTGAGGATCAGTGCCTCTTTGATAGCTTTCTTTATAGCATTGGTGATTTGAGCAATCGTTTCTTTCTTTCTCAACATCTTAGAGATAGACTTTGTAGTTTCAACAAAGTTTGTCACAAATCTTCTAAAAAAATTGATTTGGTCGAAGAAAGACTGAATCCCCTTTACTGACTTAGGAATTGGGATCCTATCAATCACTACAACCCTTTTTGGATCAATTCTTATTCCATCTTTTGAGACTATATCCCCCAACAACTTTCTTTCTGTAACCTCAAATGTACATTTCCTAGGGCTCAATGAAATACCATATTCCAAAGCTCTTATGAATATCTTTTCCAGATGCATCCAATGCTCCTCCTCCCTCTTGGAATATGTTGTGAGGTCATCTTGATATATAGCCATAAAAATATCTATGAAGTCTAAAAAATAAATATCCACATCTCTTTTAAATGTATCTCCAACATTAGTCAGGACAAAAAGGCATTCTAACATAGATATATGTTCCCCATGGTGTAGTAAAAGCAGTCTTATATTGCTATGATTATTTTACCTTTACTTGATTGTAGCTAGAAAACCCATCCATCATGGATAAAATCTCACAACTAGTAACTTTTTGCAACATTGCCTCCATATTAGGAAATGGTTAGTTATTCTTTAATGAAGAAATATTCAAATTTCTGAAGTCAACACAATGTCTGATGTCTCCAATCTTTTTCCTCACTAGTACCAAATTTGATACCCAAGTGGAATGTATGACATGATTTATGATTCCACTATCTCAAATCTTCATGAGCTCCTGCTCCATCTTATGTTCCAATGTAGGATTTATAGGCCTTTTCTTTTGCCTAAAAGGTTTTCATCTGGCTTTACAGGAATTTCATGTTGGAACAATTCTTCTCTATAATCCCTTAGGTCATCATATGACCATGCAAACACATGTTTATACTTTCTTAGTAGAGCAATCAACATTGCTTCAACCTTAGGGTTGAGACTCTTACCAATATACACCTTCTTAGGTGCATTCTCTATTCCAAATTGATTTCCTCTAGGTCTTGTTCATGTGTAGAAATTTTCTTCATATTACACTTATCAAATTTATCAAAAAATATTTCTAGGGCTACCAATCCTTTTGGGATTTTAATGGTCTTAAGCTGAATAACCTCATTACCAAAAATAGTATCCTTTCCATCAACTTTCTCCACAAAATTCTGGAAATCAATTTCCTGGCTGTGATATTCATCCACACAATGCAAGAACTTCAACAAGTCGTCATCATTATAATTTAATACAGGTGCCAGTTCTGAATGTTATCTAGAATCAAATGCCTTACTTGAGTCTCAACCTTTGATATACAAGAGAAGGTAATATCATTCGATCTTAGGGAAATATTGGCAAAAAAAATTTCCATGACATTTTTTGACCTTTCTACCCATTCAATGGAAAATGCATCAAACATTTCAATGGTATCCCAAATAGTAGTGTTGTACTGATTTCATATTTTTCTCTTATTTAGGAAACAACTGATTCAAAATCACCTAAGACTCTGAGCATTTTAATTCCATGCATGACAACAAATTTAAGTCCTAGGAGTAAAGCCTCATACTTAGCAACACTATTTGTGCATTGAAACTTAAGTGAGAATGAGTATTTGTAAGACTTACCTCCTGGTGACATGAGAATCACCCCTAATCTAGACCCTTCTTTTGAGGAGGCTCCATCAAAATTCATGGCCCATAGACCATCTTCCTAAACTTCTTACTTTATCTCTTCAACTTCCTATGCATCCTTGACCTTCATTGGTTATGCATCTACAACTTTAAAATTGTCCATATGTATGTCAATGAAATTCACACTCTCATGTGGAAAAACATATTCAATTATATTTTAAGCTCTCTTCTCCTTGATTAGCATAAAATCTTTGCTATTCGTGCAGGTATGGTAGCATAAAAAATATCCAACTTCATGCTTCCCCCAACTGCTACTTCCCACCCCCTTGATAGGAGCATTCCATATTGAGTTGGAATATCACCAATAGTTACACTCCACATAATTCTTCTCAAGGAAAGTAACCAATCTGAAAGGAACCTCATTTACAACTCCAACAATAGGGACTTCCCTTGAATCCATGGAAAAACATTTACCATATGTTTGAATTGCTTGTAACCCAAGCTCCTTCATGATTTTCAAAGGCATGATACTGGCTGAAGCAGAAGAGTCTATCATGTAGTTTTTGATTAGTTTATCATTCACTTGCAAGGTTACATAAAATGGATCCATTTGATTAGGGCTAGCAGTTAATATGGCAGCTAAAAACACTTCAGGCAACTCAATGTGGTTTCCTTTAGGCTCAACATCCTTCACCCTTCTTTTTTATTTCTCATTAGGGACATTCACTTTCTCCTTACCACTAATTGAAGACGTACCAACAATAAGGGCCAATGCCTTTTCCTATGTTCTTGTATTCTCATCATTTCCAACAAAGGAGCTATTACTTTGATTTGTGACAAGATCTGATTCATGTCCACAACATTATAACTTAAAAAAATTTGTTCTTTCTTCTTTCCTTTCTTAAATTCACATTTATTTTTATGAGCATCAATAGCTCCTTTATTCCCTTGACCATCTTTTTCTTTTTGTCATTTGTCTTTAACGAGGGGAACTATAGTCTAATTTTTTAGGATTATTAGCCTCCATTGCTTTGATGTTCTTGTTCTTTGTAGGGCTCTTCCCCTTTGCATCATTATTTCCCTCTTTTATAAAGAGGCTTCCATGGTTTCCTTGGTCTTTGTTGACTGTTCTATTCCTCAGTTTGTAAGTACTTCTGGCTTGTGCAATAGTAGCAATAGTCAACAATCTGATCTCTTCATCTGAAGGCCTTCTTAGCCTCACATCCTTTTATGATTCTAAGTTATTTACCCTGGCAGTGTTGTCATTTTCATCATTAGAAAAAACTTGTTGATGATAAGAATGAGTCTCTTGTCTTCTATCTTGAATATTAGATTTTGAACACCCCTCCTTTGAAGAATATTCATCAGCATTTGCACTTATTCTAAACAACATATTTATTCCTTGATCCTCCATTTGTGTGTCATAACAATCATTATATGATTCATGGCTATCCTCCAAGGACTGAGCAACCCTACATTGGAAAGAATAATGTGGAAATTGACAAGGGTCACACCAAGGAGCATCCTCCACAAAGTTTGCATTATTTCTTTTCAAAGGATCAGGAGTCTCTTTTTTCTACACATTTCTTTGGTTGTTCTGAATAGGTCTACCATTATGCCAATTTGTGTTATACGGTTGGTCTAAAAGCTTAGGCCTTCTTTCCTATCCCTAATAATTTGGTTTATCATGAGATAAACCTCTATCATTTCTTGTTACCTTGTAGGTCAAATCCTTTATGGAAGTTGTCATTTTATCTATCTTTTCTTCATGTACACCAGTCTTTTCATTATGATGGCCCTTATGGTTCTTGAAAAGCTTTACATCTTCCCTCCTTCCTATCTTACCTGAAGCTCTTATGTTGCTTTCAATATGAATTGCAACCTTATATACCTCTCTTAAGGTCTAAGGATTCTTATCTTTGAGGTGGTAACCCATTTTAGAATCAAAGGCATTACAATATTTAGCCAAAAAGACATGCTCATTTAGTCTCAAATGGGTTGGGAGCTTAGACATAGCCTTTTGAAATCTAGTGTTAAATTCTGAAACCATCTCATTCTAACCCTTATAAATATTATTGAATTAATTTAGCATGAATCTTGGGTCTACCTTGTCACCATATTGCTCTCTAGAAACCCTTATGAATTCCTCCCAAGATCCAATGCTAGTCTCTAGAAGGCTTCTATACCAATACCTTGCATCAACAATTAAAGACTGCATGAATAACTTCACAATCACAACCTCATGTTCTACTTCAAAGTCACTTAGCAAGTTCAAAAAAGCACTCAAGTGTTCCTCACCTATCATGGCATCACTTCTAAAGAA
>VDFB02381921.1:38683-113417 GCA_007258455.2 Sequoia sempervirens | reverse complement strand
CAAGGAAGATATCAACACCATAACATTCTTCACCATTAAAGTATAACATATACTAACAACTAAGAGAACTTAAAACTAAAACAAAAAAGCTAAAATCTAAGATTGGGAGAATGAATCATGCCCACATGAGAAGAAAACACAAGAATCCACCAAACAATGTTATTCTCGTTAATTTTCTACAACATTCCTTTACACAACAACTCAACTCTCTCTTTGAAAATGAGAGGATTCCATTATTTATAGTTTTCCAAAAGTAAAATGAATGGATAAGATTCATTTTCATTGTGTGGCTTAGATTCCTTTTACATTACGGTTTCACCTACTACCAAATATATGACAACATAAAAATAGATTTTGTCCTTTTCCCTATTTTGTCATTTAGTTGCATGTGCATTGTATCAATTTTGTCCTCTAGTTGTTGCCATCCTTTGTAGTTATTTTGACAAGAATTCATTATCTATGATGGGATCTCCAGCCACTTTCTGAGCATTTTCATATTCAGTGAATTTTCCAAACGTGACTATAAGCTTCTTCTCCTCAAAGAGCTCGTATTTGAAGATCTGGAAGGACATCCTCTTAATTATTTTGATGATTTATTTTCGATTATCTACGTAATTTGAGGAAGCCTCAATCATATACATTGTTCATACAAAGGCCCTTACAATGAAATCCATAAATTTTGGTGACAATGTGTCACCAGCTCCTTGCTCCATTTTCTTGTGGAACAAAGGCTTGATCTTCTCTAGATCTAGCTCCGAGGTAGGCATCCCAAAATCTACCATTAACTTCATATATTCAGCACTATCTTCTTGATGCCCAACAACCCACTTGTGATCAGCTTTGAGTTCATGCAAGACCTTCTCTAGAACTTCCTTCCTGTAATCCAAGTTCATTAACTAGGATTCTACTAGCCAGTAATCTTCCTTTGCTATTTCCAACCCCCTTTCCCAGATATCTCATGAAATCTTAAGGATGCACTCCAACTTAGGATAAGTGATCATGTATGTCTCTGGAAACTCCTTATAGGTATTCATCATGCTTTCTATTTCTTTTCCTAAGCTTTGATACCTATTGTACATCAGGAATGCATGATCGATCCCTTTGTCACCACTGGATACCACTTTGTTAAGCCAATCATTCATGGACTTGGTCCAATTCTTCCTTTTCTCCATTTTATTAATATCCTCTTTTGAAAGTAGTGAGGGAAGCACTGATGATTTTGTTGGAGTCTCCTATTTTTTAGATGTCCATTGTAGAATATAAGCGGTGAGATTTGCTACATGTGCTTTCAGTTCTTCTTTTGTGGACTGGTCCTTATTCATTTGCTACACAATGGTGGCTACTAACCCTTGGAATTCATCTATCTTCTGCTCTCAACTCGTCAGGCCCAAGTTAATGGTGGATATGTTGTATCCTTGACCTTGCACAGCATCTGCATCTTTGTCTATCATAGGGGTGGCAATTTGTATTGTTTGGGACTTGAAGGCATCCACTATAATGTGAGAGCGTACCTTGAGCTTCTTTTCTTTTCTAGTTTTTGTCTACAGGCCTCCCTAATGGACCTGCAGTAGGTTCCATAAATATTGCATGCAAAAGATGCAGTAAGTACATCTATATGTAAATTAGGGTGAGTTTCAATCAAATTCTGTAAATCGAGTGTTAGATCCATTTATACATCACTAAAAGATCATAAAATTTATCATTTAGTATTTCAAGTTCATCTGGATCATTTAGGAAAATGTGGGCCTAGGGATGTGGGTTTTTCCTAGGTGGAATCCGTCAAAAGCAACTAGGAGTGGGGTAGCGTAGGAGTCGCGGAGTTCCACAAACAGTCGCCCATAGCAAGTTTTTTGCATTACCTGTTTGGAAAGCATATTTCAACTATAACGATTAGGCATGTATGCAATTGGTCAATGAGGCACTTACAGTCATTATATTAGGCCTTGATGCATTTGTAGGTTTGGGTTATGTGGGCGCCATGAGATAGATTACCATTTGAAACTCGATCGCAAAGAATCAGCATTTGGTAGGCAACAAACCACATGCGAAATTCTGCATTGCGGAACCCGCAGGCATTTTGGACATTCAACATCGTGCCTTAAAGTTTTAACATTTTGGATAGCGTAGAGGAAGATCATCAGGCTTCCATCGAATGTTTTCTTTTAAGGAACAGCCTCAAAGGGACAGTAGTTGGCAGGTCCACATAGGTAGGCCCACATCTAGCTCGTAATCTTAAATTTTATCTTTGAGTTTCGACAACAAGAAATCCCTCCCATGGGGTCTGCACTGTGAGGAGACACGATGGCTTTGTTCATTAGGAAATGATGGGCATGGAACGGTGAGCTGCATGTAGTAGCCTGCAACTTAGTTCAGACTTAGCAAATTTTGGGCACTCAATGGCAACGATGAAGGCAGGACCCGCAGTGCGAGCAAACACTACAACTTGGCCATAAGATAAAGGCGCTTGACGAATGGACTCCCAACAACACCCATCCACATGAACTAGCCTGCATGGGCACTTATATTTCACAAATTTTCTAAGTGTTGGGATTGGAATAATTATGATGATGAAAGAGGAGGAATCCATAATGCAGAAAGTTGCTAGGGTTTGGTCGTTAATCAATAGCAATCAGATGGAGGTCACCCGCAAGTGGAATCCCGCATGGGGATTCCCTCATAGGTCCAATGACTTAGCCAATTTTGGAGATTTTTCAAGCATTGATAGGGACAACAGGAGTGATGGTGTGGGCAGCAGTGGGTTCCTCATCACATGAAGAATGGCAATGGAGGAATAGGATTCCGCAGGTGCGCTAAGATGCAATCTTGACTGGCTCTAAGGATTTTTAAAATGTTGGGGGTAAATTTTTTATGTGGGGTCGAGGACTGCAAAGTTTGGTGAATTCGTTGGGAAAACTAGGGTTTTATTTCCAAGATTTTAACATTTTTTCAAAACCCTAACTATAGAAAAACACCTCTTGAAATTTTAAACATGGCTTACCCGAAAACGATGCGAGAATTTAATGAAAAATTGGCTTGAATTCAGAGCAAGATCTTGTGTGGGCTGGCACTTCTTTCTCTCCATCAAAATTTTGAAAATTAGGGGTGAAAACGACAAGTTCGACCCCCTTTTTATAGGCAAAACATCATTAATGGCGTGCATTAAATTCTGGTACGACGACAGGTCAAGTTGGTGGGTTGCAGAAAACTGAGACCCATTAGACATTAGTCAAAGACTCAGATGACAAGACCTTCTATGAAGCCCGCAGTGCAGGCAAAAGTTTAGGGTCAGCTACTTGCTATGACAGAATGGTGACAATAGCCCTCAGAGGGAAACTCGCAAATGCGAGTCTGCTAGGCTCAACAAACGTCGGGGCAAAGTGCAGAGGGAAATCCGCAATTGCACCTCTGGAAAAGGATAAAGACTTAGCAGATTTTGGATAGGTGAATTTGGTCAAAGGTAAATTGGTGACTTTATTGCACGTGACCAACTCAAGCTCAGAAATAGAGGCACACAAAATGAGGCAAAGGAGAAAACAACTCATCAAAGGCAAAAAGGAAGGAGGTGGTCCCCAGTCCGAATGAGGTGTGTGTGCAATAAGCGCAACAAGACTTATTCACCACTTGTGGTGAATGAATCTAGTTTATATTTTCTGGAAATTCAATGTTTGAATCTGCTCTTCTTAGTCTACTCAATATGTTCCTCCAGGTTCTCATATCTGAAACTCTGATTTCAAGGTTGTATATGACCTTTTAGTGAATATTATGACCTTGCAAATGAGGAGACAACTCCAACAATCTTGTAACCTAATCTTTAATGATCCTTCAAGTCTTCAAAGCACCTAGATTTTCAATCACACAAAAAGAGAGAGAGATAGAAAAAGTGTTGATTGTTAGCAAATAGGGGTTGCCTTGGTCAAACCCCATTTAGGTAATTAAACCAAATGATGAAACAATGAGAAAAATAAATGAAGCATGAAACATAGGACATGAAACATGGACAATGATAACTTGAATAATGTCTTGTAAATGATGCTTTGTAAATCTGCAACTCAACATGAAATGGCCATGAAGGATGTAGATCGTGATCTTGACAATAGGTGTAGAACAATATTTTATCTTGGATCTTCAATACTACATCACAACACTAGCTCAATATAATGCTTGATGCTTGATGACCTTGACATGATAATGGATCTTGAATTGCTACAACAATTGATGAAGAAATTTTCCCTTGAATACCTTAAAAATGATCTTGAATGCTCTCTTAATGACCTTGTGAAGACTTGGAATGCTTAAATCTTGCTTGCTTGACATGATAACATGTAGGATTGATGAAACAGTGATTTGAAGGCTTGTTTATATAGGCAATGCACTCAAATGATCGTTAATTTGATCCCCAAGGCCGATATGGAAGAAATTTGAATTAAAAACCCACTTTTCCTACTCGTAACCTTAAAAATAGGCCAAATGGGACTCATTCACCATCCTGGATGAATGAGTCCCACCTGGATGGGAATCATTCACCCAAGGTGGTGAATGGGTACCACAGGGGATATTTTTAGTCTTAAAGTATCGGGGAGTCAATGAATTAGGCTTATATATTGATCTTGTCGGGTTTTTAGTTAAAATAGTCCTTAGGATGTGCAATATGGGGTCATAAGGGCCTATTAATGATAATATAAAGGTCATAAATGCATTAGGGCCCAAAATCCAATGTGAAAGTGTAAATAAATACACTTTACACCACTAAATTAAGGAAAAATTAGGTCTATTTAGGTTAGAAGGAACCTAAATCTACTGTCAAAGTGTAGAAAACATTACAAAACTAGATTAGGTCAAATTTAGTTTACAAGCCTCCTAAATTTAATGTGAGAGTGTAAATAAATACATTTTACAACATTAAATTAGCAAAAAGTTAAGTTAATTCAACTTAAAAGGGGCCCAAGACCTAATGTGGATGTGTAAAACACCTCACAACACTAGATCAAGGTGATATCGAGTCCAATTTATCATTAATTATTCCCAAATTAAGCAAGGGATGATTTTTTCATGACTCCATTTAGCCCCCACTTTAGTGAGAGAATGAACATGCTTCAAACTCACACTAAAGTAGACATTCAAGAGGGGTCCAATCATACCAATGTGGATGGTCTAGGATAACAAAGATCGAGGAAGTGGTCAAGCCCCTAGGATCCAAGATCCTAAGTCAAACTGACATAAGCATGAAAGGATGCGCACAATGTGTATAATATGCAGCAAAACAAGATACACAAACATGTAATGTCAAAAAGAAAAAAAAAGAAAAATAAAAGTGAGGTGAATCAAGCTTTGGCAAAGATGTACTCACTCTATGGCCACAGAACATTAGGTTGTCCATAGGGTGAGTTGTCCCAAATAAGTGGTTTAGTGAGAAAGTCATGCTAGTGTGTCAGCTTCCCATCGTATAATGAGAAATTCATGCCAATGTGTTGGCTTCCCATCATAATAACCATACCAAAGTTATCCTCCTAATAAATTTGATAAGGCACCACAATGTAATGCTTTTTGTAGATGTTTTTGTCATGTAAAAATTTGTTAAAGGGGATTTTGCTTTGTTTGTGTAACAGTCTTCCTCTTAGGGAACATTGTGCCTAATGTCTCCAAGAGAGGACAAGTCAAAAGTGTCAAATCATTTCCCATGGGAGGCCTCATTCACATCATGCCATATTAGTAGATTGTACACTCTTGCATGGCATCAAACCTAATGAAACCATCAAGAAGATGACACATCACAAGAAAAAAAAAAATCATGCCATGAAATTTTTCCAAAAGATATCATCTATGTGTGCCCCCACTTTAACGCGGTTGCTACACCATCACTGTGAGCAATTGCTTTAAAGTAGCCAATGATAAATGCTAACATGAAATAAGACATGAGAACCAACTTGGAAAGACCTATGCCAGGTCATATGTTTCCAAATCGAACAACATCATGGATAAATATATCACATATGAGCCAACTTAATTCATGTCGTCCACATCCCAAGCTTGCTCTTATATGTACATGAAAGTAAATAAACCATCCAAAAGAGACAATGAAAAGTGACATATGGAGATAGGGCTTCCTAACCCCCTTGCCCCCACTTAGTTCAGGACAAGGGTGAGCCCATAATGGATGATGATATTTTTCTCCTTGAAAAAAGGGAATAACTTGTGATGAATGTAAAACATACAATAGCGAGTATATTATGATCCTACAACTATTGGATGGAAAGGAGTAGGAACTAATGTTATTTATTATGATGAGTAAATAAGGTGTCCACTTGATACATATTTAATGAGATATCTATCAGTTTTTTATTGATCAAAGTTGAAGTTTTCTTGGAAGAATCTTTTGTGATAGTGTTGACATTGAATGAAGGCTTTTGTTTCGAGGGACAATGACCAAGAGCATTAATCATTTCTTGTGTTTTAGGATTTATAGGAACATGGATACCTTTTTCTATAGCATCACATCCTTTCCCAAGTTGCATCATAAGTTCAAAACCTCTTCCATAAAGTTTTTTCACTTCTTTCAAATTTGGGGGTTGTTCATAATCAACTTTGTTAAAGTTTGTTGTGTAATTTGCTTGATCTTTTAAAGTAGTTGAGGTGGATGATTTTGAATTTCGTATTGCCATTACCAGTTTCTATTTTCCCTTTTAGGATCTTTGGTTATGATTTTGTATTCTCCCATGAATATAGGTATGAAATCAAAGGTTTCTGAAGCATCTTCCAAATGTGGCTTCTTCAATTTTCTTTTGTTTGTCTATGGTTGGTGTGAAGGGTTGTTTAATGTGCATATTGTCAGAGAAATTATCCTTTTTTTCATGATCTCTTAGTGAAGAGGAGCCTAATTTCACTTCATCATCTTCATCTAAGGAATACATATTACTATTATTTGAAAGAATTTTGTCAATGTTGTCGTTTGCTTGCACCATGGTACCTTCCCTAGTAGGAGTGTTTTTAGGAGAGCGAAAAACTAGATGTTCATGACATTCAAAGGTGGGATCTTCTAAAATAACTTCATCAAAATTAAGGAGTTTATCAATGGTTAGATCTTTTTACGTGTCAATGATGGCATTTCCTTGTTCAGTAATGTTTTCCTCATGATTCTCATTGATTGGATCTTGTAATACCATAATATCTTCTTCACCAATAGGAGAGATATTAGGAGAGGGGGAAATTTGATTATTGTCCATAATTTCATCCTTTTTCTCTAAGGTCTCATTCTCTTGTGCCATAATGTCTTCCCTAGTAGGAGAGCTTGTCGGAAAGTGACAGACAATAGGTTCATCACATTTCATGGTTAGATTTTGTAAAGTAGCTTCATCGCACATAGGGGAGGCATCAAGAGAAGGATAATTATGAGTTCCATGGTCACCACTTATTGGAATTTTTTGTTCAAATAGGTCTTCCCAAATGGTAGGGGCATCAATAAAGGGAGGAAGAAGATTCTTATGAGTCTCAATAAGGATATATTCTAATACTAAACTATCTTATTCATATGTAGAAGAGATATTAGGAGAAGAAAAGGTTTGATTGTCATGATTATCTACAATTATATCTCCATGTCCTATAATTTTCCCCCAAGTAGGAGAGGTAGGATTGTCATAGCTCTCAATTATTGGATCTCTAAATATCAACATATCCTCCACACAAATGTGTTTGTCATGATCATTCACAATTGTATCCTTATTCTCTAAAGCATTTTCATAAGTAGGGGAGGTGTTGGGAGATGAATGGATACTAGGTAAAGTAGTGGCCATAATCTCACCTTCATGTGTCATAATATCTTTCCAAGGGGTAAAACAAACAAGACTTTCATGATTCTCAATGGTTATATCTCCTGTCACCAAGATACGTTCGTCACTAATAGGAGAGGTATCGGAAGAAGAACAATTATGATTGTCATGATTTTCAATGCTTGCATCCTCTTGTATCAAACCTTTAGTGGATGATCTAGGAGAGATGAACTCATCAAGGGATTCATCTAACATGTCAAAGTCATCACTACTAAAGGGTTTGAATGATATGTTTTCTCTAAGGTTGACCATTTTTGTTTGTTTCTTTTGATGTTTTGTAGTTTTTTTTTTCATTTTCTAATGAATGTTGGATGTAATCTAATCTAAGTGAACTATGAACTAATGCTAAAAATGAAAAGTGAAAAAATCTAATTCTATCCAAAATTGCAATGAATGTAAATTATGCTACTTCTAATCATTTCAATGAAACAAAAAGTAGGTAAACTGAAAAAAAAAATCAATAACAACAAACAAAAGCTTCAAAATAGGAAATTTAACTCTGTAAAATGCAATTCTAAATATGCAGAGGGACTGATTTTCCCAAGGTGGTGAATGAGTCCTAGTGAGAATTTTTTCAAAATTTTCATAATTTTTAAATTGAATTTTATGCTTTTTATGTTTTATGATCTATATCTAAGATGCAAATGCAAATTTTGAATGATTTTCAATGAAATTAAGTGCAAAAATTCAAGCTAAATGAGCTTTCACTAATGTAAAATTTGAAACCCTGGAATGCAAATAACTAATGCAAATCCTAATGCAATGTTAATGCAAGTCAAATCTACAATGAAAATGCACTCCAAATTAGAATTATGATGTTCTAAATACAAGTTCACCAAATGGAACCACAGAAAATGGTGGATAGGAGGAAATAAAGTACTATCACACCCACATTCTAAGATGTTCCACTCAAGGATAACCTTAGATATCTCAATGCAAAAGAGAAAGAGATCATGCAATAACGCTATCCTAGGGTCTGAATATGATCTAATGAGGGGTGCACCACCAAGTGTAAACTTGGAAAAAGATAATAAAATGCAAGGTGTAATGCAAAACCCTAGTTGAATGCAAACTAACTCTAAATGTCCTAGAGAAGTGAACAAAACAACACAGAAAATTGTAAAACAGAAAGTAGGCACCTAGGAATCCAGAGAAGATAGAATGGAGGCTTGGAATTATGGAAAATCTATGTTTACTACTGACTTGGACTCATTCACCAAGCTGGGTGAATCAGTCTAGTTTCTGTAAAAAATGTATAGGAACAAAAATCTACCAAAAGGGTATCCAAATCTACAAAATCCTAAAAAATGTACTGAAATTGGGACTCATTTGCCACAAGTGGTGAATCAAGCTAGTTGGGACTTTCTAAAGCTTCAAAATTTTATCTTGATCTTCTATGTATGCTCTATCCTTCCTAATTGATTTTTGGATCCAACTCTCTAATTTGCAACCTATAGGTGATCTCCAATGTTCTCCAAGGCTTAATGATAAATTTGATCACTTTGATCACTTGAAAACTTTTCTCCAATCTTGTTCCTTATGAAATAAGCAACCTAATACTAGAAATCGTACACAAAGGAGAGGGAAAAATGTTTTTGGGTTAGTGGATAGGGGTTTTCCTTGGTCAAACCCCTTGTTATAAATCAATCCTTGAAATGAAAACAAATATAAATCGAGAATGATGAATGAACAAATAGCAATGTTGCAACTCACCAAACCCTAGCAATAAGGTGTTGCAAATATGCTTAAAATGGTTGCAATGGATGTGGTTCTTGACTCTTGCTTGATTGATGTAGATCTTGCTTGAAACACTTACTTGAATCATAAACCCTACATCACAATGGTTAGCACACTAACAAACATGATAAATGAAATCTTTGACATGATGATTGACACTTGAATGTTGCTCTAACATGCTTGATAATCTACCCTTGAATTCTCTTGTGAATACTCAAATGCTCTTGTGAACTCTTTTGATTGCTAGGTGAGAATATGAGTGAAAGACCCTAGTTTTTATACTCAATTATGCAAGAATTCTTGAAATCACAACACTACAAACTGACATCAGATCTAGGAGAATAAAATACCACCAGAAATTTGAATTAATTTTGATTTTAGACCACACAGGACTCATTTACCGAAGGTGGCGAATGAGTCCCATCAGACATAATGTATGGGACCAAAAAAGGAAAGTGCTTAGAAATGTGTGAAAATGGGTTCAAGGCTAAAAGATCCAGGTGGGACCCATTCACCCAAGGTGGTGAATGAGTCCCAAATCACCAAATCTAGGCCACACAAGCCAAAAACACCTGAATTATGATGGGTTATTAATTGGTGTTGAGATTATCCTCGAAAAGATGCAATAAATGAGGCTTGTGGATGCAAAATAGGGCCAATTAAAGCATAAGAATTCCCAATTATTAATGATAGGCCTAGAGGAATGTGAAAGTGTGTTACAACACTTTACAACACTACAAATAAGGCAAGATTAAGGTTTATTTTGATTAAGAAAGAGGTTTATTAGGTTCAATTATTAGATAAAACCTTAGAAAAGTGTGAAATTAAATTACAACACTTTAGCAAGGTGCCATTAAAATCCATTAGTTCACAAGGGCCCAAGACTTAAAATGTGAATGTGTTACTCACATTACAACACTAAATCGAGGCAACATTAAGCCAAAATCACAAGGAGGGCCCAAACAAGCCAGAAAAATTAGAAGGGTTACTTTTTTAGTGACTCCATAGACACATTAAACCTATGGTTCTCTTTTTCTTTGTTTCAGGGACAAGCATCCATCCAAATGAGACAAGAATCTATCTAAACAGAATAAACACAAGAAAAAATTAACTTGGTTAAACAAAATATTTGACAATGATTTTTCAAAAGAAAGAATGAGTAATAGCTTGTTCTATTAATCAGTTTAAGTCACTTATTAATATTTGATAGTCTTGAATTGAATACTTAGAAATAAATTATAGCCAATTTAGTCTATTCTTTCCAATATGGGATAAACAAATGAATAGGCAACCCAAGCTCTTATATCCATTAAGCTTACTTGTCTATATGAGATGATTGAATAACATAGTCAACAAAAGACATACCTATATCCAATATGAGATAGAAAAATTAGTTAGCCATAAAACTTATAAGGACATGTATAATAATAATTAAATTTGAGCTAAAGACTTAGACTCATTAAGACCAACTAGGTAATGAGTCACTTACAAATAAATCACAGTATATCCAAATATTGTACTAACTTTTTCTATAAGTCAATGAACATATTGTACCCTTCCTCAGGTTCCAAGCTACAATCCTGGTATAAGATAAATCCACCATAGGTGTTCTAAGTATCAATGACTATCATATTTTATTTTTATTTCTATAAACAAATATTTTAGGAACCCTATTGGACACTTACCCCTCTAGAATATTTCACATAAAAGGGAAGGAAAAGGGTTAAAAATGTAGGTATACATTCAAGGATAAAGGTAATGGGGGATGAAATGTATCTAATTAAGATGTCCTAATACAATAATCTAAAAATCAAATGATTCAATGATGCTAAACTATGAGAATGCAAAATTCTAGAAAACACAATGTGGTATGTAGAAATGCCTAAGAAATGCAATTAAATGATGAAATGGTGGAACAGAAAGGAAGAGGTGCATTTGGAATCAGAAGTCTGATGCTGGAAGATTCTAGAATTCTGGAAATTTGACTGAAATGTTGACTGGGACACTTAGGCTAGTTGGGGCTACTTAGTCTCAGTTTCGAGAAACTTTGGCTGAATAGGAATCTGCCAAATGGGTATCTAGAAATGTCAAAATCAAATTTCAAGCCCGAAAACATGACTAAATTACCACTAGTGGCAACTTGGTCCTCCTACAAATCTCAGGGAATCTTGGACAGAATCTGGAAGTCTCTAATCTGTACTCTCTTTCCTAACAAGTGGTTGTACTTGATTTTGCAAAAAACAGGGCAGATAGTCTTCTCCAAGCATAAATTAGGGTTGTCTTGATTAGGTTGACTTTGTGCACTTTTTGATCACTTTTCAACACCTATTGCTTGACAAATCTGCATAAAATTCACAAGCAAAAGGGGGAAATGGTTGAGGGTTAGAGAATAGGGATTTGCCTTGGTCAAACCCCACTTTGGTAATCAAACCCTAAACAATGAAATGAAATGAAGAGAGAGTGATAAATAGATAGCATGCAAATGTCATAAACTTACCACACCATTGATGCTCCAAATTTGAAGATGTGCAATGAAGACCTCCAATAGCCTGACTCAATAATGCTTGATTTGCTTGAATGCTTGTGAGTGATTTGATGAATGTTTGAATGCTTGTGAATGATTTGATGAATGCTTGAATGCTTGTGAATTAGGAGAGTGTAGGAAAAGATAGGGAGATGTAAAATGGGGTGAAAAACCCTTATTTATACCTGATTTTATTAAAATTTCCTAAAAGTAACACATCATAGGCTAACCTCAAAGGTTAGAGGACAAAATTCTGCAAGAATTTTAAAATTATTTTGAGTTTTGTGCCAAAAAGGACTAAGTTGCCCCTATTGGCAACTTAGTCCCACTTAAGAAAATTAAGTGGGTGTCACGAATTTTGGGGCATTAAAACTTGTCCAACGAGAATATCCTTAACAACACACTTGAAAATAGCTGGAAAGTGTATTAAGGGGTCATTAGACATGAGAAAGGGTTGAATTGGTGAAATTAAGCCTAGAAAAGCGTGAAATCTTGTTACAAGACTTTACAACACTTCAAAATAGGACTTAATAAGTGATAAAAAGGTGATTTTTAGTTGAATTGTAATGAATAGGGTCTAGAAGAGTGTAGAAATGTTTTCTTAAGTGGGTGTCACAAATTTTGGGGCATTAAAACTTGTCCAACGAGAATATCCTTAACAACACACTTGAAAATAGCTGGAAAGTGTATTAAGGGGTCATTAGACATGATAAATGGTTGAATTGGTGAAATTAAGCCTAGAAAAGCGTGAAATCTTGTTACAAGACTTTACAACACTTCAAAATAGGACTTAATAAGTGATAAAAAGGTGATTTTTAGTTGAATTGTAATGAATAGAGTCTAGAAGAGTGTAGAAATGTTTTACAACACTTCACAACACCTTCACAAGACACCATAATTTTTATGTTTAAGCCCTAATGTGAATTTTTTGACCACATTACAACATTACACCCAAGTAAAAATCAAGCCAAATCCCATTAGAAAGACTTAAATGAGCATAAAAATGTCAACTATACATTTTTTGGCAACACATTAAGCCACCAATTTAGTGAAAGGATGAACTTGCTTCACACTCTCACTAAATTAGCTCAACATGCACATCGAGAGGGATCCAAATGCACTCATGTTGGTAAGATGAAACAACAATAACCAAGAGGGATGATAAAGCCCCTAGGATCAAGATCTCATGACAAACCAAACATAAGAACAAAAGGAACATGCATCATTATGAAAGCTTTGATCATTTGTCCAGCTCGTTGTGGATTAGATCTTGGCTGACTATTTGAAAAGGAGAATGCATACTCACTCTGGGGCGATAGAACTCATGGTGGTCCATCGAGTGAGAAAACCCAAAAAAGGTGAAGTACATACGCTAGTTGGCATGCACTCACAAACACATAGGTGGCTATGGGGAAAGTCATACCTCAAAATGGGCTTCCCACTCAACCATATCAAAGCTATACCTCTTGATACACACCGTTCTAAGAGAAATTACTTTAAAGTAGCGAAGAAAAATGCAAAAAGAAAACAAGACATGAGAGTCAACTTGAAAAACCCCTATTCCAAGTCATATGTTTCCAATTAAGGTTGTTTCATGTAAATAAACAAGAAAACAAAAGAAAAGAGGGTTGCCCCCCAGAAAAGAATACACCAAACACATAAGGGATCTATGGATTTGGGATCAGTATGTTCGTTGCTACAATTTTTTTATGAAAGAGCTCAGAGCTGTCATCATTCCCCAAAGCACATAGAACTAGAAGAATGACACAAAGAGAGCAAAAACAAACAAAAAATAAGTCCGTTTTGAGTCAACATGGAAGAGACATTTCGGTCTCAACATTTTGCATCATCCCAAAAAGGAAAACACAAGTGAAAAGAAAATGAAAAAGGAAAAAGCAAAGGGAAAATATTTTGGGTCATCATGATGGAGGCATTTCAGTCTCAATGCCTTGCATCATCCCCAAAAGGAAAACACAAGCAAAGAGCAAAAAATAAAAGAACCTTTTGGGTCAACATGGAAGAGACATAGAGCATCTAATCGCTTTGCATCATCCCCAAAAGGAAAACACAAAAAAAAAGTGAAAAAAAGGGACCTTTTGGGTCAACATGGAAGAGACCTAGGGTGTCTCAATGCTTTGTGTCATCCCCAAAAGGAAAACACAAAAAAAAGTGAAAAAGAACAAAGTACGACATATAGAATAATAGAGGTATAAATAGAATAAGTGTACATCAAACGCACATGATGGTGGAACATGATACACACATACAAGAAAATCAAAGAAAAATATAAAAGGCTAGCAAGGCGAATGCAAGTCAACCATCTAACAAATCATCTTCCTTTCGATCATGCTCAGTATACTACGATGGTGGTTGACTTTCCAAAGGAAGAATTGCAAGGGCCAAACTAGGAGATGTGCCAATTTCGTCACTTTGATGAGAAAATTTATAATTTAAGCTCATGGTAGATGAAAATAATGATTTTAGAGTGTATGAACTTCATCTCTTTTTGTGATTTCCTCGTCATCATTGTCATCAAGATTGATTACAATAGGAGGACGAAGGGTGATTTCCAAGGAAGGATGGATCAAAAGTTGTGGTTGTTGGATTGGTTCATTTTATTGTGAGGGATGGATCATGTTATCTTGTGGTGGGTCAAGAGGAAGAGGGTGATCATTTGTTGCTTCTGTCAAAGGCAAAGGCTGATCATCTTGATTATTTTCATTTTGTTTTTGACGAGCAAGGAGACAACAATGACGCCTACACTCTCTAGCATTGTAGTTTCTTTTAATTTTATTTTGAATTTGTTGGGGTGTAAGAGCGAGTTGATGCACCATAGGTTCCTTTTCTTCTTGAGGGGGAAGAATGGAAGGAATAGAAGGAGATGGGTCAATCACTTTCTCTTTAGCTTTATACACTTGTTTAATGCAAGGAGGCATGACGAGATTGGGTTCATTTTCTCTTGGATGTTTAAAAGAGGAAGGGGAAGTGTTTATGGGTGGTTGTTTAGGAGGTTGTGTGGTTTGTTCAATGTTGGACTCAGGCTGAAGCATGGTTTCATCTAGGATAGGAGGAGTGGAAGTGGACGGAGACTAGTTACGAAGAGACAATTCGGCTATACATTTGGCTTTGAAATTTTGATAGGTTATGAAGAAGAAGTCCTTACAAGGGATGATTGGCTCCTTATGTTCAAGCCAAAAGGCTTCTAGGGAAAAATTACCATTGGAGGACAATGGGTTAAAGCCACTATGGTTTATGGTAAATATTTCATTTCCATGTGGAAACTTCAAACACTTATGAACAACTGAGGGGACTGCTTTCTTTGAGCGAAGCCAAGGGTGACCTAGCCACAAACGAAATTGGTCTGATTGTGAAATGATAGAAAATGTTAAGTCCAAAGTTTTAGGTCCCACTTGTAAGGGGAGTACGATCAATCCAATCATAGGGCACACAAAACCATTATGTGTTTTAATCCATGCAATTGGTTTATTGTAATCATCTTGATACAGCTCAAGTAATACTAAAAAAATTTATGTGATCACATTCTCACCACAAGCGATATCTATTAATATCCCATTAGTGGGCTTATCATAGATTCGACAAACTATGTAAAGAGGACCATCAAGAAGCTTTTTAAGTATATCTTTGGAAGAAAAAGTGATATCAAGATTTTTGTTGGTTGGGCCCTTATGAGGGATAACGTCTATCACACCCACAAGTTCATCCATAGGAGTAACTTGGGTATCATTTGGAGTTATATAATGTTGTTCAGTATTTGTATCAATGTTCATAACTTGAGGATTTGAAGGTTTACTATCCTTGACAAATGAAATATTGTGTTTAGGCATAGGGTTGGTAAAGATTTGTAAATTTTGGTTAGGGGGTGCAACAAACTTATTACCTTGATCATTTACACCCGCAATGGAAAAATGACCTGAATCAATGAGGTCTTGAACTAAGTATTTTAGATGCTTACATTGTTTGGTTCGTGGCCATTTTGGCGATGAAAATGACAATAAGCATTTTGTTTGAAGTTGGGTGGTAAAGGCTTGGTGGTATCAAGTGGTTTAACTATAGGCAAAGTTATCATTTGTTGTTATAGTAATTGGGTCATAGTGTTATGAAGGGTATTAGGTAAGGGAGTAAATTGTCTCTTTAGGTCCCCATAGGAAAATGGCACTGTTGCTTTAAATAGATGCCACTTGATTTGGAATAGGTTGGGGTGGTTGCGGAGAAGGTTGATTAAACTATAAAAAGCCTCGGTTGGGTTTTCTAAAGTTTTGCGCATTGTTGAGGGTGGATTGGTCAAACTTCTCAGCTCGATTAGAAGTGAAATTTGATTCACAACTAGAAATCAAGTTGTGATAGTCGCAAAGGGTTGTACATAAGTGCAGGAACGAAGGAAATTTCATCATAGTTATCTTATCTTGAAGGTGAGTATGAAAGTTCTCGATAAACATATTTTGCAGATGTAAATTAGGAATCTTAACATTAATTTGAGCATACAACAACTAGTAACGAGAAATGAAGTCAGTGACTTTTTCATGGGTATTTTGTTTACAACACATTAAATTTTCCATTGTTTTCTTAGGAGTCATGTGGACTTGAAAATGACTTATGAAAGCATCTACAAGCTCATTGAATGATCAGATGGAATGATTGGGTAAGTTTGAAAACCACTCTAATGTAGTGTCTTTTAAGGTCCGAGGAAAATTTTTGGCTAACAACTTCTCATCGAGGACAAAGTCACTACACAAGGCTATATAAGCATTGACATAGTTGGTAGAGTCTCCTTTACCTCCATATTTCTCAAACCTAGGCATTTCAATTCCTTGTGGCATCTATGTGCGTCATATTTCAAGGGATAATGGACTACTGCAGACATGATATGTAGGTGGAGCATTTTGACCTTGGCTAATGGTGGAGATTTGTTGATGCATGGATGAAATGATGTTAAGAAGTTGTGTAATGATGGGATCGATGTAAGGAGTATGAGGTGGGAGGGAAAATGGAGATGGGGTGTATGTGATGTTGGGTGAAGTGAAAGGGACACTAAAATGGGTGAAGGTGGAAGAGGGAATGTGTGATGCCACAAAGGAACTAGGAATGCTAGTTGGAATTGTGAAAGAAGAAGCCACATGACTAAGTTGTGGCATAGTTGTTGTAACTTGAGGAGTGGTATAAGTTGGTATCAATGTTATGGTTGAAGGGGGAGGAATGTGAGATCCTCCTTGGCTTGCAACTATGTTTGATGATTGGGATGTGGAAGAAGCATGTTTATTGTATATCTCAGAAATTTTCTTCATAACTTGTAAGCCATCATCACTTTCAATCAAACGATGAAGGTTTTCTATGGCAAGTATGGCAATGGTGGAAATGTTTTCAAGGGACAAGTCTTGCTGTAAATGTGCAGAATATTCATGGATACTTATGACTTTATCTTGCGGAATTGCACTAGTGTGTGTGTGTGTGTGTGAGTCAACATTTATAGGGTGGGAATGTGAAGGCATAGAAGTGGTATGATCAATGCCTAATGCACCATTTTCCATACTAGGAGTACGAGCTCTTGAGATTCCAAGGTCCGCTACGAAAGTGTTATCATGGGAAGCCATGAGTCTAGAACTTTGTCTCACTAGAGTATTATCAATGGGGCACCAAACACTCATACAAGTACCACAAGAGATTGGATGGATGCAAATGCAATGCAATCTAAGACAAATAAAATGCAAAAAACAATAATTTTGTAAACTAAAATAGAGATGCAGTACCATAAAATAGAAATACAGAAAATACCCAGAAATTACCAGAAATTTCAATGCAAAATATGCAAAAGGACTAAGTCACCCAAGGTGGCAATTTAGTCCCATTGATGATTTTTTTTATGTTTTTTCATAATTTTTAAATTCAATTCTATGTCTTTCAAATGCACAAATGCAACTACAGTATGCAAATGAATTTTTTTTGTCTTTTTTAATGCAAAAATGATGCAATAATGCAAGCTAATATGAAATTTTTCACTAATGCAAGATGCAATGCAAGGGAAACCTAGGATACACTTGAAATAAAAAAGGAAGAATGTTCAAAAGATGCAGGATCACCAAAATGTAAATAAAGATTTTAGGAACCCTATTGGGCACTTACCCCTCTAGGATGTTTCACCTAAAAGGGAAGGAATAGGGTTAAAAATATAGGTATACATTCAAGGATAAAGGTAATGGGGGATGAAATGTGTCTAATTAAGATGTCCTAATGCAATAATCTAAAAATGAAATGATCCAATGATCCTAAACTATGAAAATGCAAAATGCTAGAAAACACAATGTGATATGCAGAAATGCCTAAGAAACACAATTAAATAATGAAATGATAGAACAGAAAGGAAGAGGTGCACCTAGAATCAGAAGTCTAATGCTGGAAGATTTTAGAATTCTAAAAATTTGACTGAAATGTTGACTGAGACACTTAGGCCAGTTGGGGTGACTTAGTTGTTGGTTCTCAATTGTGATCATATGGTTTGTCCTTGATGACAAAATCCCTTTCAGTTGATTCTACTTGTTGAAAATTTTAGATTGGTTTCTCATGCTTTATCTTGGTACAGTTTTGTCTATATGGTTTACTAGTCTTGGCATTCAGTGGACATTCTACATTCAGAATTTTAATATCTTATGGTACTGATCAGTTTGAGCTTCGTGCAGTCTCTGGTGACAGAAAAAGAACATATCGACATGAGAATGGCAGGGTCTCCCTGATCCATTTTTGAAATGTTTGTGTTGCCTATTGGAAAGACATTTTTGATGTCATAACGATTTGATTTTACATACAGGCAGCTTTCGGCATGACATTCACATGGTCTTGGCGACAATGGAAAGGTCTATTGGCATGTGTTGTGTTCACCGCTAAGAGGTCTTACCGAATGAGTCGGGTCTCACTGACTAATACATGAGGTGGTTCATCGGCAGAAGAAATACCTATCGGCATGTTGTTTCATCGAGCGCTTTGTGTCTTGGCAACTGGCACATTAAAGATTCACTTCGGCCAGACATGTTACTTTCGGTATGTGGTCTCAACGAAATTTCTTTGTCTCACTGATCAGAGGTTAAATGGAAACACATCGGCAAGAGCTTAAGGCTTCGGTGAAGGTTCATAACGAATGTGCAATGTCACACCAACCGTCGTTGGAAAATTTCCTTCGGTAGGACTTTCTGGAAGTCTCGACGAACAAGTGTGAATATGAGGTTTCAGTATGACTGAAATGATCTAAAAGATGTCTTCCCAATAGTTTGAAGTTACAACGACTTTTCGAATGACTTCTTTCAAATTTCTCGTCGGTGAGCGATGTTCTCTTTGGAATAGGTCTTCCCAAGAGCGATATGTTACGGCGACAATGTGTATCAAGTGACTTTTGGTGAAACATACTGTAGTCTACAAAACGTCTCCCTAATAATGATATGTCACAGTGAAAAACAAAGGATGACAGACGGTGATAAAGATGCCTTCGGCATAGGTATTGAATTGTCTCGGCAAACAAGAATGATCACGTGGTCTTTCGGTGAAACTTAACGAAATCTACACAAGGTCTTCCTGATAACAATTTGTTACAGCAACCGACATGAGAATGAAAGATACATCTCGGTGAGAGAACTATTTTGTCTCAACGACCAAAAGAATGGTACATGGCTCTCGGCAAAACAAAGACATGTCTACAAGATGTCTCTCTGATATCAAAAGGCTACAGTGATAGTGAATGGAAAACAAAAGGGTCTATGTCGGTATGAGAATTGAATTCTCTTGGTGATCTAAGGTGTTTGGGTTGTTTTGGTATGACAATATAATCTACGGGAGGTCTCCCCGATGTTGGTATGCTATAGCGACCCGCTTGGGATAGATGGTCTCATCGGCAAGAAAAACTTATGTCACGGCAACCAAAATGTATTATGTGGACTTTCGGTGAAATGTGGGGCATTCTATATAGTGTCTTCCTGACTATATATTGTCTTAGCGAAGGTGAATATTGGGCACGTCTCAGTGAGAAAGACTTGTGTCTCAATGATTGAAACAATATAACAGAAATCTGATCTCAGGGAAACATAAAGATCTTCAATATGGTTTCTCCCCGACGACAGAAGGTCATGGTGATGCATAGGGACAAAAGGAACGATCAACGTTATAATTGCCTTTGGTAGGACTATCTGAATGTCACAACGACGCATAAGAAATAAAAGGGCTTTTAGTGAAACTTGATGTGATCTACGAGAGGTCTTGCCGACTTCACTGGGTCACGACGAAAGCAATTAAGTAAAAAGAAACGCAACTCGCATAAGGTCTTATCGAATCACAAAGAACATGTGGCGACTGTTGTCTCAGCGAATGATTAACGAAAACTCATACACTGTGGCCGGCATGGATTTTTCTAAGTATAGTTGTATGCAAACATCTTTGGTTGGCATCAAATCTCTGGCAAGATTTTCTCTGAGTTTTTTAGAGGTTACGATTTTCTGTTTGAAGGCAGTCATGGCTTTGTTGAAAATATTTCAGTTACAATTTGAAATCTCCTAACTCAGCGAAGAAATAAAGCTTTTTGGATATGCATTACTCTGATTTTTACCATCATCTATAGATCATCATTATCCAGCTTCATATTCTAAAAATAGCAAGAGAGTTTTAGAATCTTGTGAAAATCGCTTGATTGAAGATTTCTTGATAATAGACATACTTAAAATGTATATAAAAACCAGTGTTGAAAACTGTGAAGGTGCTGCTAGTTGTAATTTTGAGAGTATCATTCCTTGTCTATATGGGAATGTATGAATAAACTATAGACGAGAAAACAGAGAGATATGTGCTTAACTAAAAATAGAGAAATCCTCTGATATTTTTATTGTTCTAAAAATAACAATGAGGGGTTGGTGCTCCTTGAGATAGATATCTCTAAACGAGGGGTTGGTGCTCCTTGAAATTGATGTTTCTAAATGAGGGGTTGGTGCTCCTTGAGTTGGTGCTCAAAAATTAGCCTACAAGGCATTGTTAAAAGTGGTTTTTGAAGATTAAGCCAGCAAGGCAGTTTAGGAGTGGTTTTTCTACCCCAGAAGGGTTTTCCACTCAGCAAATCTTTTGTCTCTTTGTTCTTCTATGTGCTCACTGCTTTTCTTTGTTGTTGTTTCAGTTCACTGTTGGGATTATTACTTTTCTCAATTTTGTTTATGAATGATTACATTCAACTCATGAATGCATTAATCAGAGTAATATTGAGATCAAATCTGAGCTATGTTTTTGAATATGTGAAAATGAGTCAAATCTGTTAAGACACTGATTCACCCCCCCTCTCAGTGTCATTTTAACTCCAACATTAGTCCCAGTTTTGGGAAACTTTGTTGAAAAAAAAACCTGCCAAATGGGTATCCAGAAATGTCAAAATTAGATTTCAGGCACGGAAGCAAGACTAATTTTCCACTAGTGGTGACTTAGTCCTCCTACAAATATCGAGGAATCTTAGACAGAATCTGGAAGTCTCTGATCTGTACTCTCTTTCCTGACAGGTGGTTGTACTTTATTCTATAGAAAATGGGGCAGGAAGTCTTCTCCAAGCATAAATTAGGGTTGTCTTGATTAGGTTGACTTTGTGCACTTTTTGATCACTTTTCAACACCTATTGCTTGACAAATCTGCATACAAAAGTCACAAGCAAAAGGGGAAAAATGGTTGAGGGTTAGAGAATAGGGGTTTTGCCTTGGTCAAACCTCACTTTGATAATCAAACCCTAAACGATTAAATTAAATGAAGAGAGAGTGATAAATAGATAACATGCAAATGTCATAAACTTACAACACCATTGATGCTCAAAATCTAAAGATGTGCAATGAAGACCTCCAATAGATTGACTCAATAATGCTTGATTTGTTTGAATGCTTGTGAGTGATTTGATGAATGCTTGAATGCTTGTGAATTAGGAGTGTAGGAGAAGATAGGGAGATGTAGAATGAGGTGAAAAACCTTTATTTATACCTGATTTTATTAAAATTTCCCGAAAGTAACACATCACAGGCCGACCTCAAGGGTTAGAGGACAAAATCCTACTAGAATTTTAAAATTATTTTGAGTTTTGTGCCAAAAAGGACTAAGTTGCCCCTATTGGCGACTTAGTTCCACTTAAGAGAATTAAGTGGGTGTTGAGAATTTCGGGGCATTAAAACTTGTCCAACTTGAATATCCTTAACAACACACTTGAAAACAGTCGGAAAGTGTATTAAGGGGTCATTTAGACATGAGAAAGGGTTGAATTGGTGAAATTAAACCTAGAAAAGTATGAAATCTTGCTGCAAGACTTTACAACACTTCAAAATAGGACTTAATAAGTGATAAAAAGGTGATTTTTAGGTGAATTGTAATGAATAGAGTCTAAAAGAGTAGATATGTTTTACAACACTTCACAACACCTTCACAAGACACCATAATTTGAATGTTTAAGCCCTAATGTGAATGTTTTGACCACATTACAACATTATACCCAGGTAAGAATCAAGCCAAAGCCCATTAGAAAGACTTAAGTGAGCATAAAAATGTCAACTATACATTTGGCGACACAATTTCCAATTAAATTTAAAGTATTTAACTTAAGGAACAAGTAAAAAAAACCTCCTAATGTTCTCTCTATTTGAGTACTCAAATATTTTTCATTTCCTAAAATATTTATATGCCATGTATCTATGGGATCAAGATACAAGAGAGCCATATGTGAGAAATATGTAGTTCTATTTGGAAAAAATGTCTATACAACTATATGAATAGGTACACAATCATTTCTAGGGTCCAATTTACTTGGACAATTCTTTGTTGGTTGTCATCCACTCAAGTGAAATAAAAAAACTTATAAAGCCTCTAAATGCAAAAACCTAAAGGGGTTATTTGACGTGAAATTTTAGTTTGAATGATGTTTTAAATTATTACCTAAAATGCAAATCTTGTC
Source organism: Sequoia sempervirens (assembly GCA_007258455.2). Taxonomy (NCBI): domain Eukaryota; kingdom Viridiplantae; phylum Streptophyta; class Pinopsida; order Cupressales; family Cupressaceae; genus Sequoia; species Sequoia sempervirens. The sequence goes on along the minus strand of VDFB02381921.1, from coordinate 90,373 downwards.
TAGGAAGGATTAAAAAAAATTGAAGAGTAGAGCAATCATTATTGTTTGATCACTAAGATCCTTAATAGGTGAGGTCAAAGAATAGGATAGGTAAGTGCTTAATTAATATATGAGGAATTTGTTTACAAGTACATCATATAAATCAAAGTGTAATCAAGTATAACAATTCATATTCTATAACTTTCACAAAAAATATTTTTGACAAAATTGAACTTAAACCAAGATACTAGTCATTGTATTCTAAAAACCAAGATCCCTATTGGGTAAGGTGAGAGTAAACAAAAATTACATAACATTATTAATAATTTGAAAATTAAAATGACAAGATCATCATGCTAATTACCTAATCAACATTTATCTTCCAAAGTCTTAAGAAAAATTAATAGAAAGGTTTACTCTTTCTTAATATTACTAAATCTCATAATTTCAATCATCATTTTACAACATCTATGAATGCCATGGGAATTAGTCATTATTTTTCAATATTAATCACAAAGAATTACAATGATGTCTAATGGCACTTAACAAAGAAAATCAATTGATACATCTTTTACTATGCTATCTAATCATTTAGTAAATTTTAAACCACTGATTTTTAACTCTTATAACTATTTAATACAATTTTGTATAAATAAATTAAAAAAATATTATCATGCAATGCCATGAACATAATCTTGTCATCTAAATAATAATAATGAATATCATTCAACAAGTATTTGATATTAATTATCAAACTGATAATTATGAAAAATTATTGAATTACAAATCAACAACCTTACAATAAAAATAATAACTTGATAGCTAACCAAAATAGTAATCAATATTATAAAACAACTACTAGATAATTATAAAAATGAATATCTTTATTTTCAAATCTCGAATGATAACTAAGACGATGATAAATTGAAATTATTAAAATGATAATTAAATCGTCTAATTAATAATATCTTAATAAAAAATGATAACTAATAAGATAATGAATTGTAGTAATAACCATATTATCAAATTGATAATAACCAACAATAATAATACATAAATTGATGAAAACTTGTGGATTCATACACCAAGCTTAAATCATTGGGTAATATGACTTGATTGACATACATGCAAAACCCATACAAATGTTCAAATAAATATGATTTTATTTTATCCAAAATGTGGAAGCATTAATAACACATGGAAAAGAAAAAATTAACAAAATGCCTCATTGTTCAAATAAATATGATTTTATTTTATCCAAAATGTGGAAGCATTAATAACACATGGAAAAGAAAAAATTAACAAAATGCCTCATTGAGAGGTCATCTCATGGAAGTGGAATAACTTGCAAGCCAAGCATTGAATAGATTTAAACGTTTTCAAAACTAACAAGCATAAGCTACTTGTATTAAACATGATTTTCGAGCCTTTTTAACAAATCACTCTACAAGCAAATGATCTTTAGACACTAGTATGTGTATCTATCAAAAATTAAAGGTTATCAATATGTTTATAAGATTTAGGCTAACCTAGTAGATATGCATGCATAATAAAGAAAAAATATAGACAAGAACATTATCGACTTGACAATTCAACTCAAAGGAAATGACTTCTCATGTAATACAATGATCACATGTTATGCAACAAGTTTAATTTCATTTTAAAGCTTCATTCTAAGTAAGTGAAATCCCTTATCACAATATTCATTTAAAAATATATGATTATCTTCAATTCACATATAATAACAGATTTAAAAATATTTTTTTTGCCTAAGAGAGAGCTATGATTTTTCTCTTTTCCTAGTCACTTTGTTCTTTGAACTATTGTCCCAAAAAAAAGAAGAGAAAACTACAAACAAAAGATCATTCTTCTTTCCCCCTTCCACACATATACTAGCAAATGTGCATCATCTTTGATCATTCTTCTTTCCCCCATTCCACACATATACTAGCAAATGTGCATCATCTTTGATCATTCTTCTTTCCCCCTTCCACACATATACTAGCAAATGTGCATCATCTTTTTTAACTACATATCTCATATTATATTTCTTTCCACTCTTCTAGCTAGTCTTTTATCCTAGTACAATGTGCCCATACTTTTTTTTTTCCACTCTTCTAGCTAGCCATTTATCCTAGCACGATGTGCCCATACTTGCTCTATTCTCCATCAAATATGGTGGGTATGTTCCAAATTCATTTAAATTTCAGCAATGAATGTTGAGGGTAACAATTACAATGTTGTAGAGTGCACATTTAATAAGCCTCTTATATTTAGGTGTAGAACTATCATCTTTATTTATTACTTTTGCAAGCACTAGTCATTTTTAGATTGTGATAATTTTCTTGATTAGAGTTATAAATGGTTGTTCATTTACTTAATATTTAAACTCTTACAATGATATTTTCTAGTTTGTATATGTTTTAATGTATTCTTATGAAATTTTTTCATGAATGAAAAAAGTTAAGAGATGAAATCTTGTGCTTATCATTTTCTAAAAGAACATAAATTTTCATTCTAAAATAGATAGAAAATATCAATATAATTACTTCTTAATATTATTATTTAAATCATAATTTATATGAATCAAATTATACATGTGACATTTACAATGTTAATTCTATTTGATGACTTATTTCTCAAAAATACATAATAAAATTAAACACTGAGTCCACCAATCTAAAAAAAATAAAGTTTACATACCTCTGTTGATTTAATATTGTGTAAATCACCTACATTTATCATACATAAAGAAACAATATTTACAAAGACTAAATTAGTTACTCTATAAAAATCATCTTAAACAAGAAAAGCTAATTAACACATGCGATCATATTATAAACTCTTCTAAACATCGTATAGTGATTAATTATATCAACAAAGACTAGTACATAAAGTGGGAGTACCAGAAAATCAGACTTCAAAACTAAACAGATGATTACACAGGCGCATTAAATAGTACCTAAAACAAAATTTCAAAAAGCAGAGAAGGCAGGGGATGCCTCTTACATCAATGCTGCAACTTGGGGTTTGAGACTTTCGGCCAGATTCTCAAAGCTACGGGCCAACTGAATCTCATCTAATGTCTGCTCAAACGTTCCACCTCCTTTCTTTGCCATTTCAATCAGGATGTTCATTGTCGGATCGTTTCCAAACATAATTGTATGAAGTATCATTCTAGGATCTGCTCTTTTCATTTTGTCCACATAATAAAGAGGATCCCCTCCACTATTGTTTCCCCCATCGCTCAGGAAGATAACTACTGGTTTTTTCACGTCCACAAGGTGGTGTCTGGCTCCTTTCATCAATATTTTCTCTGCGGCATCTAACCCTGATGAATAGGTAGTTCCTCCACCAGGGTAATACGGAAGAAGGCGATCAACAACACCTTCTTCCAAATCTTCCATCTCCAATGCTACCGATGCACTTGTGTCAAATAGAACCACTGATACACTATCATCAGAAACTGTTCTAAGGCGGGCTTGTATAAACCTCAGAATAGCCTCGTAGACGCATCCAAGCCTGCAACAATGGTTATTGAACTTTGCCATAGTGGGCATAATGTCTGAGGAGTCCATTGAACCTGATCTGTCAATGATAAATATGGCATGGTGAGGGACATTTGTAGAATGATCACAGCCAAAATGATGACCATCATCAGTTATATACCCTCCAGAGCTCAAATTCTGTCCAGTGCTCTTGATAGCTGGATACCAGAGTTTCTCAGTGCAATATGATTTATCAAAAGTACCTGACTCTGTTTCATGCTCCTCCGATTTACAATAGTGATTACAACGGTCAAAGTCTTCCCTCTCTTCTTCTGTGCAAGGATCAACAAACCTAACATATTTCCAGTAGGTCTCATGAGTCATCTCATCTTTGGGAACATCCACATCAGGTCCATATTTCACAGTTTCGTGCCTCGAACCATCATAGAGATTACCCGTGCATTTGCTGGAGCCCGGACAAGGAACCAGATGGATATGCCCTCGACCCTGTTTCTTGCAATACATGTTACACATTTCTGCTTCCCCCAACTCTCCCCATTTATACTTGCGGTCTTGAATATCAATATCTTCGCCCTCTGAAATGAATGTTGCATTTCTCATATTGCCATGCACTGTATCGTGCAAGCCTGAGTGATCTATTGGGAGCTGGCAGAAGTAACCACAAGAGTGGCATCTGGTGTCGCAATAGTGCACAGAATCTTCTTTTTTTGTGTGAACATGCGGACCTTGATGATATCTTTCGTAGGGAGGAATGGGAACGCAACAGCATTTCGTCAGGCCATTTTGCTCTGACACAAGTTCATACTCAAAAGATCCCCTTTGGCCCTGAAAAACCCGGGTTTGTTTGACAAGCTCAGTGAAGATTTCACATATTCCCGGCATCTCGCACTCATGGGTGCAGGCATGCTCATTTCCACACAAATGCTCTACATTTTGATCCAAATCATGGAAATGATCTTTAACTCCACATGTCCTACTACACCCATTTATCGTGCATTTGCTCTGACAATATCTCTCATGGCACTGATGTATTTCATGATTGGATTCAATCGCCACAGCACAGGGATTATTGCAGCTTGGAAGAGAACATTTTGTGCTACACATGTGTTGAGGGGAATTGCACTTGTGCTGACCAGGGTGCCCTGGCCCCAGAGAACATCGCTCATTACAATTTGAAGACATCTCATATAAGTAACAACTCTCGCCACATGTATGATTTTGCTTTTTGCAATTGTGATTTCCTTCATGCCCTGATAAATCCCCGCATAAGCTTAAGCTGTCTCCTTCTCGAGCACAATAACTGCAATTTTGTGTACACGAATGACTCCCCATGCAAGAATGGTGATCAGCGTGGCCTTTCTCCATTACACACCTCCAGAAGCAAATAGAACATTTGCATCCACAAACTATTAGGCTTTGCTTTACTTTGCCGAGAGCTACATCAGCCTCTAGCTGCAATCTTTGCACCTCATCATTATCAGAGAAATCTGTTGTGTTTGTACTTATCCACTGTTGAACTCTGGCATGCCTTCTGTCTGCCAGCGCCTCCAGGAAGCTCTCGAATGAAGAATGCCACTCGTCGCCATTGCTACCATTTCTGGGTAAAACCATCTCCAGTTTTGACCTGATTTGAGAAAAAACGTCTCTTATAGTAACAGGAGTTTCTGATTCTGTACACGGTGAGAGATACAATCCTGAATCTCTTATGTTCCATGAAAAATCCCCGACAACAACAGGAAAATCAGGAACTTCTTCCTGTGTGTCGAAATTATCCAAAACCCTTAATTCTTCATTTGTATTTGTCACAGAAAGGCATCCCATGTGGACCGCAGACATAAGATTTCTCCTCAGAATATCAACTGTCACAGCAACTCGCTTGCTGTCAATAGAAGTCCAATCTTTGGCTGCAATTTGAGCTATAATAAGCTTCAGATCCCTCAAGAAGGTGAATCCACTGTCATAGCAAAAATCGATTCTTTCTGCTACCGTTTCTGCTAGCTCACTCAAGCTCTCTCTATAATACTCAGATCTATTATAAGGAGCCATAGCAGCAATCTCGACCTTTCCATCGTACATTTTTAAAATGAAATTCTCTTGCGATTTGCTGCATATCTGGGAAATCTTCTGATGAAATTCTTGCATAAGATCTTCTACATCGGATGTGTCCACATCCTTGATGGCAATGTAAAATAGACCTTTAAATAACTTTTTGTCCTGCTTCAGTAGATTGATCCCACTCTGGAACCGGCTGAAAGCGGATTCTGTGTCCTTGTCTAAGTGAAAATCCTGTTGACACCAAAGGAAGGTTTACAGTAGACAAAAGAGTTATTTATGTCATATATCTTATATAAACTGAGTTCCCCTCTCCCTTCGACTTATCGCAATATATATAGGCGACCAGGAATTAAACAAAAACAGTAGAAAAGCTGGTGGTTATAGAAAAATGACACCTTTTTGTTGAATATAGTGATGTTGCTGACAGCGGCATTGAGAACAGAGAGAAGCATGTCCTCTTGTTCACTTCTCTCAAAACTGCCGAGGCCCTCGAAGTCTAAGAGCACATACAAGCAGCTTCTTCCCTCGCTGCCATCTCCATCTCCGCCGGTTGCAATGGTCATCCACACACCATCTGTGCATCTGCCACCTGCAACATCAAGAAGAGACCCTGATAGATGATTTAACAAATATGACTTTCCACTACTTTGCTTTCCCATGGAAGATATGACCTTAATCTTGCCCTTCCAACTGCTAAGGACTGCATCATAGAACCCAAAGCGTATAGAGTAAGCAAGTGATACGCTGTCCACATAACTAACATCAGGGGGTATTTGAAGTCCATCCTTAAGAGCTACCATTGCATTGCTTTCTGCACGAGCTATTTGGATGGGAACAAGGGAAACTAGCTTCCGAACCCACATTCCCATTTTCATCTGGGTCTGCTGCTCTGCTGCAGATGAAATTGTGCAATTCTCTACATTATTCACCTTAAATTGAATCTCCATTCTTGAAAAATCTTTGTCTTTGCCAGCCTTAAGTTGTCGAATAAGTGCTTCTAAATATTGGAGACATGTCTCACCATTGGAGTGATCTGATCTGCTCCTTTCCATTACCACTTTGAATGTAATGCACTTCTTAGCATCTGGAAACAACTTTGGCGTTATAGCAAACTTGTCAAAAATGTGATAGATGTAACCCAAATAGGGGCATGACCCAGCGATCTCTGTTTCATCTTCAGGAGCTTTAATCTGATCTACTTGCTGCAACTGCACAACTTCTCTTGCTAAAGCAGTTTTCAGGACATATGAAAGGACAGAACCAGAAGCATCTACAGGGCTATATAGCAAAAGCTGACTTTGTGATCCGAAGATCGTAATTTTCACCCCAAGTTGTTCCAAATCAGATATACTGCATTCTCTTGCATTCAAATGGATTGTCTTCAAGTAGCTCATGGTATCACCCAAAACATAAATATCAAATATGTTTTCAGGATTTGCATGCCTTGTACCCCCAACATCAATATCTTCACCCTGATGTTGCGATTGCCTGAAGACTAGAAAGAAATAGCCGTCAACAGAAACGCATGCTCTCAAAGAATGCTGCTGCGGATGAAGAGAAATATGCTTTGCCTTCATCATAGGCCTCTCGTGGATTTCGGCCACCCTTGCTCTGTTGGTGTCATCAACCATGAGCAGCTCCATTTTCCCCGGAATTAAATGCATCCATTTAATGATCTTGCTCCCCTTATATGATTCCAGATTAACCTCAACTCCGGTCCAGTACACCTTCCGAAATGACGCATCAAACTTATATATTACAATCTTTGACTTCTCTTTTTCATAGAGAGCCATGGATCTGGTAGCTTCATCTACAGCCAACAAATCGAATCCCCTCCTGAATGTATGAATAGGACGACCCATGTTGTTGAAACCAATCTTGGGACAACGGTACAGATACAAGGAGGAATCTGTAAAATTGTGAATAAAAACCATCAGCTCTCCCGACTTGAGGATGACTACTTTAAATAATCTTTCATGCTGAGGATTGATGACTGCTAACTCTACTGATTCTCCACATGTTGGGACAATTGGACGCCCACAGTTACTATTAAACTCAGAGATGTCTTTTCTCATTGGAGTCAGTTCACATGCTTTATAAACAATGAGGAACGGATGTTCCTCCACAATTGACACCTTCACTTTCAGCTCCACTTGCTCGGGATGATACCCGTTCAATACCCTGGACGCATATGAACGCCACGAAAGTTTAGTGGTAACTTCTTCAATATACCTGGTCACTGAATTGTCATTCTTTATCGTGGACATCTTCTCCTTCAACTCCTGTACAAACTCATCCTCGGCTTCTCCGAATCGCTTCTGCTCCGCCTTGCCCAAACTCGCCTCTGCCTTCTTCCTTAACACAAGAGCCGACAATCCCTTTATGTTTTCCATGAACTTGTGTTCCTGGTCCTTATAGACTTGACAACACACGGTTTTGAGAGTGTCGTGAGATAAGAGGGCCTCTAGATCTACTGTGGGCCGAGAAGCCTGGGCATTAGAGAACTTTTCAAATTCAGATTGGATATTGCGTGGCAGACTGCGCGTGTTTTGGGTTGTCAAATGCTCTTCCATAAATCTTAAAGCAAGATGCTCGTTAGAGCCCAATAAGAAGGCGGTGAAAACTATATTTCTTTCCAGGCACCTCAATCCAATAGGAACCATGTTTTCTACCCAACTACGAATTGCAGAAAGAGAGGCAGTCTGATTAACAAGATAAACAATTCCTTCTACTTCCAATTTGTCATTTTTACCCGATTTGGCAAGAGTAGATATAACAAATTTAACTTTATCACCTGAGAATGGGAAGTCTTTAAGCTCGTTCGTAGGCTGCAGGATCTTCGCCTTTCCATTGATCTTTCTGGAGCAGGAGCACTGAGGGGAGCACTTTGCATCAAAATCTTGTCCGTAAGAGATAAAAGGCGTTGTCTGCTTTCCTTCACCCGGGCCTTCAACGGTGATCGTATGCTCGCCGTCCCTCCAATTGAATTTGATGTCCGATCCGAGCAACAACACCCTCTGATCTACATAGCGAACGCTATTCTCCCCTGCTAAAATCATTGAAAGTTCTCGATGCAGTTTCTCAAATCTGTTGCAGTCGACGTCCATGTCAGAGCATGAATTCGACTCTTTTGTTTTATCCAAATTTGTATACCAAAAATTTTCTTTTGTTGTGCTGGTTTGCCCGCCCACGAAAAGGAGAACATGATAGCAGAATTCCGGAAGAACTTGGAGAAAACATCTTTCAAACTCCTCTACTTGTGCAAAGCTCCTGGCTGACTCTCTCATCTTCAAAGATTCCTTCAGCTTTGAGTGCTTTTCAAACTCTTGCGGTTGACAACATTCAATGAGATTTATGAACTGCTCATTACTCAGTCTAGAGTAATCAACATTGCACGCCGACGACCAGGTTTTAAGGGTATTGCCAAACTCAGAAGCTTTCATAGACACCTGTTCTGTTTTTTCAGAAATCCGTGGACTTCTTTTCTCTGTTGTCAGGAAACAGCAGTGTTGATACCCTTCACAGAACAACACTGTTCCAGAATAATTATTGACAACTGCAATATTTGCACTCGCTCCTGACGAAGATTTCTTACTATTGGCTCCTCCGTCAATTCTTAGATTATAACCAGGCAACAGCTCCACATCATTCTCAGAGTTCTTCACACTGGAGACTTGAATCCTTCGGGTGCGCTTAGCCTTAGAGCTAGCGCTTGATGCGGCGGCAGCCAAAGCTTCAAAAGGATAGCTCCCCTCCACACAAACATATACGCTATCACAAAGTTCAACAAGGTACCTGATGAAATTGCAAGAAACATCTTTTCTAGAGGCCTGCTTAAAATGCTTACCTTCATGCCAGTAGAAAACTACCACAATATGTCCTCCTTCAGGAAGACTGACATATAATCCAGGTTCCAACAGTTTTTCTTCCATCTCTGCAAGAACGCAGTCATCCACCAGACTTTCCTTGCGGAAAATGCTTATGATCATGGTCTTGTCTCCATAGAACCCGACCGCCGGCAAGCATAGTTGATTTAGGGAATTGAAATTTATGCGAACCCGCGGGGGCTCACCTAGGTAGGCAGAGGCAGAAGAGGGCACAAGCTTATTACAGAGGCTCAGAACCTCATCTTGTGGAAGCTGAACCTTTTCAACAAAGCTGTAATCTTGCTTGTCAGGGACAATACGCATCACCCTAAACAGATTAGGAGAAAGCGGTTGCACAACTGCGCTTGCATTCACACCTTCACCTTCACCTTCAGTTTGAAGGTGCAGGGACAAAAGCTCGGCAGGCGCCGATGTCGCTTCCTCTTCGTTATACATCGGTAGAGGTGACTTCTCTTTCATGTCATGAACAATGGCAATTTCTGCTATTCCATGCATAGGGAATGAAACGAGATCTGACATTGGGAGCAGGTAGACTAAAAGGACATTACTCAGAGACACCGACACAGCCAAGAGCAATCGGTAGAAGAAAATGCCTATATGCAGGGAGAACAGAGTAAATTTCAAACTTGGGCCAGCAAAGTTATTTATGCACCGGTAGGGAAGACTGTTGGTTATGTGAAGTCTAACGGACTCGGTTATTTTCCCTACTCTCCCAGTCTTTTGGTATTCCGTTCCAAGGATTATTAAAAATCAAATTGAGAATATAATTATCATCATATTGCATAACTGAAATAAGCTTTCCTATTCTTAGGGAAAAATTACTATCATAATCTTTGTTTTTTCTTAGTATTTATTTTATTATTATTTTTGACTTTTCACATAGAAAAGGGTTGGAAGTGTAAATTTGTCATTTTAAGTGGAGTTGTCCAACATGATATGTGTGGTTTTTGGAACTTATATTTTTGAAAGTCTAAGTTTTTTATGTGCAAGATATTGCATGAGTGGAGAAGTGTAAGTTTTTTGAAATTTTCAATGTTGCATCTTCAATTTTGAGAGTTGATTTTTAGAAAAAAATAATAATTAGTGTATTGTAAGCTCATAGAACACTTGTATTTTGGAGTTATAAGGTGGTTTTTGAAGTATTGTTATGTTATTCTCGAGAATTGAGAAGTGTAAAGACTCTTGTAAGAGCATAGCTCTACAATTATATTGTAACTTCTTTGTTGTTGTTGAATAATATAATTGAGCTATGTTTTGGAGTGTGGGGTTTTTTCATCCCAAAGGGTTTTTTCCCAAGTAAATTATGTGTTATGTTTTTCATTGTTTATCTAATTATTGTCATAACCTTATTCTTTAGAATATTTGAAAAATATTTTAATTAAATTAGAATAATAATTATAAATTTGAAGTGTATTGTAATATATAAAAATAATTTCTAAAATAGACTAAGGAAAAAAAGAGTAAATAAATTTATTTAGAATCAATTTCATTAGAAATAAATAATTAAATATTTATACCACATCAAATTATGTTATCAAATTAAAATGAAGAATTAAATGAATATTTTAGCATTCATTTTATATAACATGTGATGCAAATATCATTTTAACTTTTTCAATATTTTAACTAAGCACATATTGAAGCTATAATACTTGCATGAGGTGGATGAGAATTTCACCATCTATAGTGGTGTAAAAGACATTTATAAGAGTGTAAGATGTGTAAGAAAGCATATTTTATATTTTAATAGATCATTTTTAAGGCTTTATGAAGTTGGATGACTCAACTTATTTAAAAGGTAAATTTTAGAGGAAAATAAAGACACTTGTCATATAATACTATGACAAAGGTGGGAGTTACATGTGACAGGGAATAAGGTTATTTCAAGAAGATTCTATGACATGAGAGTTACAATTCATTTATGATATCCTGGATTTATTTTGAGAGGGAATCTCTTAAAAAAAATTTCCTACATTTTATTTGTTCTCTAGAATAATCAATTTACCTCTCATTTCTATAAATTGGGGTAGGCGTTGGGGTGGGCAATTACAAATGACATAGAGATAATTTTGCAATATTCCATGAGAGTGGAGGTTACATGCAACATATTATTACAACAATTAATTTTAATTATGAAGAATCTTTTAAATTAAAATTGAAAATTAATCAATGGTTAAAATATTGTTACAATCCCAAAAAAAATCTATAAATTAAGAAAATGAGAATGCATACTGTACATTTGGAGTTCTATTACAATTTTGCAAGAAAAAGAAAAAAAGTTGGAGTTAGAAACAAGATTTTTGCATGAAAATAGGAGGAAAAAATATGAGAAATCAAATGAATTTGAAGATGCAACGAAAAATAAGAAGTTGGAAGATTTTTTGCAAGAAAGGAGGAGGAAGAGCTAAAAGGATTCTTAAGATGTAAGGAAAAAGCATTACTAGGTAGGTGGATCTTCCTTAAATTTTGAAAGAAAAAATTAGTAAAGCTTCTCTTTAAATAAATTTATAAAATTCTAATTAGATCTATTTACTTTGAAGAATGAAATCATTTTTTTTGTTATTACTTATTTGGAAACAATAGTAAATAGACTTTAAATTGTATTTGTTGAGGTGGATCTTCCTTAAATTTTGAAAGAAAAAATTAGTAAAGATTCTTTTTAAATAAATTTATAAAATTCTAATTAGATCTATTTACTTTGAAGAATGAAATTATTATTTTTTATTATTTATTTGGAAACAATAGTAAATAGATTTTAAATTGTATTTGTTGATTCATTTGAAGTTTCAATTTTTTTAGATATATAAATAGAGTAATTAATTTTTCCAAAAATTATATATAAACTGTGATTATAATAAATTTAATTAAAAAAATAATTACATATATATAATATATATAATATAATAAAAATCCATTTCAAATTATTTTTTAAAATAAAAATATTATATATTATATAAAATATAAAATTTATTTATTAATTAATGTGTTAAATATTAATAAAAATAAATAATATTAATAAATTAAATTTAAACTTTTTCACTTTTCTTAACTAAAGGCCCACAGCGTTATATAGGTTGCGGTCTGGCTACAACTACCCCCTAAAAAAATATTTTTGTAAAAAGGATTTTTAAATCGTTAATGATTGTAAATCTTATTTTTTGAAAAATATAGTTAAAAAAATAATTAAAAATAATATAATAATATTTGATATTGTAAATATAAATTTAAAAGAATTAAAATAGTATAAGGTAAGTTTATTAATAGATTATTTTATTAATTAATTATTTTAAATAAGTATAAATTAATTAAAGCATATTTAACAAGAGCTGCAGAGTTGCGAAGTCCCTGCGAGAAAGTTTTAGAATAGTTTTAGGAATTTGATTATTGATAGAGTCAAATTTTTCTTTCATTGGAAAATGATCCTTATAACAAAAAAAATTTGCTCACTTCAAAATTCTAAGATGCTCTGGTTGTGCTTTTAGGCCATGAAGAAAGCACAGTTTGTACATGTTGTCAGCATTATTTAAATATTTATGAGTTCAAATATTTCCTTAACCATTCAACATATATGATAAAAAATCCTCTTTAAAAAAGCAAAGATCTTTATAACTTTCATTGTACATAGAGTCATGTATAACCACCCTGCTTAAATGTTAAATTTTCTACACAAATGAAAATGAAAGCATATAGTCCTAAGTCCTCTTATAGGTTCCTAATGTCTGCAAAACTCAATAAGTTTAGAAACTGATGAGCAAAAATATGAATGAATTCCCTCTATCAATATTTATTGTTGCATCTTTCTAATTAATGTTGATCACTATTTTCTGTCAAGTATTAATCAAACCTCCTTTAATATACTTGAATTACAAGCAAGAAACCACTAAAGGTTAGCATGGGAAACCAAGGTTTTCTAGCTGATCAATGGATTGTTGTTCAAGTTGGGGCCCAACCAGGTATTAAAGTGTGTGGTGCGGTAAGAGATTGGGAATGTACTTCAAGAGGCACATGAGAATCTTATTGGAGGTCATTGGAACTTCAAGTTCATGTTGGAACATGCAATGTACTCTTAGCAAGTCTATGGTGGCCTTGATGCCAAAAAATAGGTAACGAAATATTGAATTGGCAAACCATTAAAGCAAGACTTTATGCCCCTTTGGTCATCCCAACCACAAGAAATATTTGAAATATTTGACATATATTAGAGCCAAATCATGTAATCAAACTATAAATTAGTTTATCTAAGGGGTAGATGAATGAGGGTAGAATTAGGCTAGCTCAATATTTTTAGACTCTCATTATTTATTTTTCTTATATCAACAAAAACCAAACTTAAGCAAATATAACTTGATTGGCTTTCTCGTGTCTTGAACTACCTTTCCCAACTCAAAAATCTCGATGATGCAAACCATGTCTTCAAGCTCCAACAAAATTCATGCAAATTGGATTGAAATTGATATATTCCTTGTCTCTAGTATCTAAAGATGTTAGTTTCTAGCATGCCAAAAGTAAAAAGAAAGGAAAGAAGATACCCCACACCATTCTTGCCAATATTCATAAAGAAGACACCCCACCCTCTTCCCGCCAATATTCATGCATACTAAATTACATTACATCTTAGTTTGATAAATAGAAAAATTTCCCCTAAATCCCTAATTATAGCAATCACTCCTCACTTCCCAAAAAGTATTCCCTTCATAAAAACATATCCATTTGTTTACCACACCATCTATATTTCGATTCAAAAACCTACTTCTAATCTTCCTTTCTATTCATGCAAATTTATACTATGAAGCCATAGAGCAAAAAAAACACCAATCCTAACTCATTGGGCCTAGCCAATGTATGAAGAAAAAAAATTAAGATTTTTAAAAAATTATTTAAAAGAAACATAGATTTTTTTTCCTACTATCTTTCTAATATCATACATGGGTGGAAAAGGATAAAAAGGGAAAAGGCATGATTCATCCATCCTACTAGTCAATTGATGATAAGCCACTATCTACTTTCAAGTTCAGTAAAATTAAAAAATCGATTTCTACTGAAAACTATCCATCTAAATGCTCCAACAAAAATAATGGGAAAACACAAAAAATGAAATGTACAAAAATAATGGGAAAACACAAAAAATGAAATGTAAAGAGAATTTAAGAAAAAACTATTTTAATTATTAACCACCAAATTTAAACATTGAAAATAAAATCCATGATTCTCATCCATTATTCCACCTTTGAAACAAAAAGAATGGAAATGACAACAAAAAATCAATTAAATTTTAAAGAACTCAAGAGTAAAAAAAAAACTTCTATACAAAAAATGAAGGAATTGATGTCAAAATAAGTAAAAAGGTTACAATGAAGTAACAATAAATTTGAGAGTAAAATGTAGTTGACATAACCAAAACCATTAAAAATAAATAACTCCAAACTGTTGAGAATTTAATTAAATGGTTTGAATTAACTGGCCACATTTTCCATGGAGCCCAGATTTGTGTAAATAATTTTTGTATCCATGTTATGAGAAAAATTATTTGAAAAGAGAATTTTTTATTTAAAATGATTGAGAACCATATTTAATTTATAGATAAAACCAAATATTTATCATTTTGTATGTTAATTAAATTTCCCTTTGAAATAATAAATTAAGAATTTAGATAAAAGTCTTATCATGCTAAAAAAACCTTTTGAAAACCACAAATTAAGAATTTAAATAGAAGCTTATTTTAAAATTCCAAAAAAGAAATTTAAAATAATAACTAGAAAAAATCATAAGTTTATAATTCTAATAGAAAATAAGGAAAAAAAATTGATTTTTTTTTAAGAAATCTTTGATAATAGACCAATAAACTTTAGAATGATACTTAAATTAAATGGATAAGGAAAAAGATTTAGTTATTTTTTTTATTTTAATGAAAGCTTTTAACAACCCATCTTATGATAAGAAAAACAATTTTTTTAGGTTTTTTTTTAAATTAAAGAATTTGTAGGAAATAAAATTTAAAATGCAAGGTGCTTGTTTTTATAACCAAAAAATTTAAAATTGAATGATTTATTTAGACATAGATTTTATTTATCTAGATGCAAAAGTATATTAGTTAAAATTTTATTTTATAAAGGGATTTATTATTTATTGACAAAGTAAATGGATTTAGTAATTTATTTTTTAAATAAAATAGATCAAACTAATTTAGCATTTAATTTAGTATTAGCAAAAATAATATAGTTTAATTATTAAAAGAATCAAATTATTATAAAAGTAATTATATTAAAACTATCTAGAAATTAATTATTTTCATATTGTATTTTTTTTAAAGAAAATTAGTTTAGTTCAATTTGTCAAATTTCAAAAGATATTAGTATTAATTGAATTTATATTATAAAAATAGATTTCAAGAAATATATTTTAATTTATCAAAGCAAATGAAAATTAATATAACAAAAAAATAATCTTAAAAAATATAGTTTGAATGTATAGATAAATTTATTTAAAAAAAAATAATCTTCAAAAAATTAGCATAGTTGAATTTATTAATATCAAGAATTAACAAGGTTTGTATTGCATAAACAAATTGAATAATTAACCTATATAATTTAAATTACATAGAATATTTAAGAAATTAGTATAGGGGAATATATAAATTACATAGAATATTAAAGAAATTAGTATAGGGAAATTTATTAGCATTTAGACTTGGTTAAATTTAGATTACAAATGTAAATAGAATAGTTAAGTTAAAAGTAATTTTAATTTTCTCCTACCCTTTCCATCTCCCACTATAATGGCAACTTTGATAATGGATTCGCTAAAATTGCCCTTATTGCTCAAAAGTTTTGAGCCATAATTTTGAAAATTAGAAAAGTTAAAAAACACTTTAGAAAAAAAATAAAATATAATGTATAAAGGAAAATAATCAATTTTGATTGGTTGAAATTCAAAACAATAATAACTAATTAAGGAAGAGGGGTGCCTATAGTTCCTTGGCAGGAACTAATAATAATTTATATAATTAGATAAAATCAATAAAATATTTATTTGAATAAAAATAAAAATATATAGGAATGGGAAGTAAATATTGGAAATATATATATATATATAGATAGATGATTCCTTTTCCAATAGTATTTTATTAAAAGCTTAAATTTTGAAGAAAAATAAATAAAATTAAAAAAAACTAAAACAATAAATTAAATATTTAATTAGAAGACTTAAATTCTATTTGATTTTTAAATAACAATCAAATAAATTAAGTATTTTATTTGAAGCTTTAATTTTGTTTTAAGTTTCAAATTGAGTAAATTGTTTAATTTTAGTTTCATGAGAAAATAAATTTAATCTTATTTCTTTAGTCGATTTTAAATTGTAGAGTCCGTAATTACATTGTTTGAATTACAAAACGAAACTAGTATTAGTTGAATTAATTTTATTCTTATATTCAATTTTTTTTTAACTAATTGCTATTAGTAAATTTGTATTACAAAAATGATATTTAAAGTATTTGGTAAATAGTGTTAATTAAAATCAATAATCATTGAATTTATATTGGAGAAGTAAATCTCACAAAGGGCAATTAGAATTTAGTTAATTTATATCACAAATTAATTTTCTACAAATCCATATGGTTTAAATTAAAATAATTTTGAAATCCAATTAATATTAGTTAAATTTGTATTATTTTAAAAATAAATAAATAAATAAGTTAGTTTAAGACCAACTTATATTAGCTAAAGTTTTTACTATAAAGGGAACATAATTTTTAAAGGTAATTAGAAAAGTCAAATTTATAATCCAAAAATATATAGGTTTTAAAGTATTTAGTAATAATTGCCCATGTATCAAATGTGGGGGTCGTTGTGCCAGCTCGGCCAATTCGATACATGGTCGCTCTAGGAGTCAAGAGAGGACATGAGTCAAGACAAGCATTTCATTAGCCATCTGAGTCAGGGATTCCTCCACCAAACAAAGAATGGCTGAGGTATTAAATAGACAATTAATGCCACACAAGGGAGCAGAATTATGGCAAGTTGGCAATGCTCACAATGTACTAAGGGATTGCATTGGAAAATGCGGAAATGATACTCTCAAGAGATTGAGATCAAATGAAAGCACAAAAATCTAACATTTGGAACGCTCTATACTTTCCTTCATCAAGTAGAGGAGTCGTTATGGAGGTAGGTACAGAAGACATTAAACGCAATCGCTAGCCCTCGAAGTTGATGTGGACGAATTTTGGCTATTTAAGGTGCTATCCCTGGCTTCTTCCCCACACAAAGATGGAGACCCCCATAAAGCTAAAAAGTGTGAAGTCAAAAGCAGCTTTCACAAGGTTCATTTCAGACCAGAGGCTGAAGAACATCTGCCAAAATAAGGACATTTTGTGCCTAGAAGTGGTGTGAATGGTGCTTGGGCAGAAATTTTATTTCTCAAGAAACAAAATGAAGGCGAATTCTGATATATCATCGCACTTTCTAGCATCATTGCTAGATTTAAACAATGCTACAATGTTGGAGGAGGATGTGGACGTGGTGGCAGTAGTAAGGCCCGATGTTGGGATCCCATTTCCAGACAACATGATCAAGATGTTCCAACAGGGCGTCTAGGTGAAGTGGCAGCCATTTATCATGGATGTGGTGGGAGAGCAGCTAGTTCACCATCGGAACTAGGCAAGGATTGGTGCGGACTTCCTTTGCAAGCGTTTGGGAGTGGTTGAGGTGATGAACCTGCAATGGCTCAGGGATTTCGCAAACCTGGTAGAAACCATGGGTTTCTATGATGAAAATGACTTAATGAATGCAAAGGAGTCTGTAAGTTTTTGTAATTGTCAGGGTTGATTAGGTGGTCAAGGGGTAGTCCGAAGCAAATTTTGGTTCTGTGGATTTCTAGAGGCTGGCTTGGCCCAAATTCATGAACATCTTTTGTATTTTGTTTTGAAATCAATATATGCAGCTCGACTGTGTTTTACCTATCAAAAAAAAAGTATTTAGTAATAATTGTTTTCAGAATAAATGGAAATAGTTTAATTTAATCATTAAAAAGTGAATAGTTTATTAATAAATAATGGAAAAAGGATAATTGGAAAAATGCCACTAAGTAATTATTCTATGATGCTATGTTAATGTATTTTAAATTTATTAGTAATAGCAAAATTATTAAGGGTGAATTGCATAAGAAATTTTTTAAATAACCAATATAGTTTATATCACTCTAAAATCAAATAATGATAGTTAAAATTAAATAAATTTATTTAAAAAGTAATTTTCATATATTTAATTTACTATTTTATAAAATAAAATTAGATATAGATGAATTTGTATGGTAAAAATGGAGCTTTCAAATGTCTAGAATAATTTAAGTGCATTTATTTTCCAAAAAAAAGGCATTAATTAAATTTATATTCCCAAAAGAAATATTTCAACTTTTAAAGATAATCTTTGGGATAACTGCTCCCAGCCCTCAACCTAGTAGCCATCAACATGCTCATAAGTCCATTTAGCAAAGCAATCAGCCACCTTGTTCCACTCACTCGGGATATGAGTGAAGGAAATAGAATCCAACCTAGAGCTCAGATGAAGGATATGCCTTATAATCGAAGCCAAATTTCAATTAACCCCCTCCAAATTATTTTCAATTAGAAAGTTCACAATGACTTGGAAGTCAGACTCACGAATAATCTTACACCAACCAAGAGCACAGGCCCTCTCAATGGCTAAAAGAATTGCCAAACCCTCCATGGATTTTTTATTTTGTTGTTTTTTATGCATTAAAAGAAGAAGATGACCTTACCAGTACTATCCTTGCTAATGCCTGCAATCCCAACAAGACCAAGATTGCCACAAGAAGATCCATCAATATATTTTTTTAAATTCTCAAGAGGAGGGAACCAGTATCCATCCCTCTACACCTTCTTTTTGACATGATGCATCCTTCGCACACAAAATGATCCAAACACTTGCTCATGTAAACCCAACCTATCTACAATCTCTTCATCGCCCTTCTCCAAAGGGAAAGATACCTCACATTTGGTCTCCACAATCTCTTGAATCATACATACAACTCTCTGCTAGACCTTTTGAATCAACAACTTACATCCACGAACACCCTAAGGACTCTACTTTGATATCCGGGTGATCCCATAATAGTGGTTTACATTTTTTGGCCAAACTGGACACTGAAATAATTTTTTTAACTAAATCTTCACTTTCAGGCACCTATAGCGCTAAACCGTGAGAAATTTGAAGATGATGCAAACTAGAGTTTCATGACATTTTTTCTATAGATTCTAAATATATTTTTTTCAAAAATTTTGGAATCATATTGCACTTCTTTTTCCATCTCCCTCGAAAACTAGTTTTTTTCAGAAAACAACATTCTTAAAAAGTGACGCTTACTGTATAACGCATAACTTTTTTTCCATGAAGGATAAAATTTTTGAATTTTAGATTTGTAACCCAATATCTAGTGCTTCCACTTGGTTAGATATTTTTCTATTGAATGTTTTTCTTTTAATCAAGTTTCAAAGCCAAACCAATTACAATTCGGATATAGCACAACCGTGTAACGCGTAACTTTTTTGTATGCATCAAAATTCAAAAAATTGTTGGATCAAGGACTTCAATATTTGGTGCACTCCATTATTTTCAAAATTGATAATATCTGCTATTTTTCCACATGTGTAGAACAAAGAGCTTGATTTTTGATGAAAACCTATGTTTAATAAAACTAAAAAAATAAATACATAATAAAACCAAAACATATTAAAATTATAGTCATTGGATAGCTCATTTTGAGGACTACCCGATTCCAATTGGGTTTGTGAAGTCTCCATTTTCATCCTCAACTTGAGCTTCAAAGTTTAAAAATCTAGACTTTCAAAGTGTTGAGGGGGAGAATGAGGGCAAAGGGGTTTTGCTTGAACCCGGTTTGAGCGAACCCCTTCCTTTGCATTTTGTTTGATTTTTTGGGTGGGAAATGTGGGCTCAATATTTAATGGGTTCACTCGAACCTACAAGTTCATTCAAACCCCTAAAACTATTTTTTTTTGCATGGGATCATTTTTTTCTTGTTTTCCTTCCTCCATCAAATTGTAAACCACTATTGTGGCTTCACCCATCCCTTGATGAAATCCTGTGAAACCTTCGGGTCAAAGCCATGAAGTCTTTCAATGTCGGGAGTAATACCCCCCACCTCCAGCAACTCCCAAACCTTCTTGTTACTCTTGGAAGAATCACATGATATCGGATCAACATGATTCCTCTCATCTCCCATGACGACCACAGAGCAAAACCATAACAACTTCAACAATTTCAAATATTTGCAGAGGATACAAAATAAAAGAAGCCTCAAGAAGGAAGCTTTCCAAACACTCACAATCTATGCGGCAATTCCAAAGTAACTAGAGCTCATAATAATTCTTAAATTCAGATCTTTACGTGGACCTCTGCCACATCATTAAATGAAAGGATTTTCCACTTAAAAAATCACACTTCAATTTGATATTCCACATGACAATCAACATGTGATTTAAAAAAATCATTAAGGAAACTCCCTCCTCAAAAGGCTTGCATATCATGATTGAGAATAGATTGGATGTCAATGGGGAGGGATCAATCCTTTCCCAAAATTTACTCATAAACCTCATAATTTGTAAACTTATTCACTAGGCAATTTCCCTCATGATATATGTGAGAAATGAAACATTGTTCTTGAATGATATATACCAAGAGGGAGGGGAAGTCTTCTTAAGGATATTGATAACATTTAAGGAGTCACCCTCAATCCAAACCTTGTTGAAGCCTTTAGACTGAGCCACCTTCAAACCATGGTAGACAATTGAAGCTTTCGTGAATAACACCCATTGTTATATTATATTAATATACATATACTCGTTTATTTAATCATTATTTGTCAATGCTAACAATTATATGTATTTCTAAATATATTAATATGTATGTATTTATATACATAGATATATATTAATATATATATATATACTATATAAATATTGTTATCTTAATATCCATATATACACATACATTTACAAGCTCATTGATTGATATATATATATATATATACATAATGTGTGTGTGTGTATATATATATATATATATATTATTTATGTCCAATCAGTATCCGCATGCATATGATATATTTGTGCATGGGTACACGTAAGTATTTCTACTTATGTATATTCATGCACATATATGCTCACATGCACGATTTTATTGTTTCACATACATCTTTGCATTCTATGTATATAATCATCAATTAATATATATATATATATATATATACACACAAAGAAGAACTCAAACTCAATACAAAGATTTAATCATGTAATTCAAACATAAGAATCAATCAAGAAATCAAAGATCAAAACCAAAACCTATTTCAAATCATCTCCAAACAATGAATGAAGGTTTACTTACCATTTCTTGGCTAACTTGACTCATCTTAACCAAAATAGGGTGTGAGTGTGTGATAGCTCAAATAGGCACACTAGGGTTACCAAACCAAGCTCTTATCCTGAGTGATACGCCCCCTCTCTTACCTGAGGGTTTGATTCCTTCCTACATCCAACTTAATACATCACAAAGGAAGTTAGTCGTTCACATGAAATTCATTTGCATCATCAAAGCTTTAAAGTAATCATATATTACAATACATATTCATTCATCACATTTTTTATAGTCATGTATTAAAATATTTAGTAATCCCACAATAAAGTGTAACATATCAAACTTATCATTTAACATCATATTTACTCATAAAGGTAAAAGTAACCCGGTAACTAAGAAAAAGGGTGTAATAGAGAGAGAGAGAGATGGAGGTGAGATAGAGAGCAATAGAGAGAGTGATAGGAAGTGATGGAGGGAGAGGTAGGTAGAGAGAGGTAGAGGGGAGATAGAGAGAAGTAGAGAGGGAAGGAGGGAGGGAGGGAGAGAGAGAGAGGGAATGAGGGAGGGAAGAGAGAGAAAGGAGAGGTCTAGAGTGTAAGGTATAAAAAATGAGAGAGAGAGAGAGAGACAAATGATACAACTTGTTGATTACTGAAATTTGACCTCTTGATTACTGAAATTTGACTAAGTTTAAAAAATTATAAGATCTTCCAAAAACTAGAATTTTCATATAACTCCCCAGAGATCCAAAACCACTCTCAAACACCCTAAAACTATATACATGAAATATAACTTAAAGTATAAGAAAATAAATGTCCATATATAAATGTCAACTTATACTTATTCCATGTATATAGTTTCCCTGAAAGATAACAAGAATAAAGAGAAAAACAAAGAATATTTTTTTTAATGTAGACCAAAATATGAGTGCATTATAATACGCTCACATTTTGTCAATTCATTCACAATCGTTTTGTCAATGCATTCAAATAACATGAGCACATTATAAAACGCTCGTGTTTTGTCATGATTTGGGAATACCCAAGCATTTGTCTTGGATTTTCTTTGCATTTACAACCCAAAGGCTTGGACTACCTGTCTAATGTCCAAAAACATGTTTTTACATATTCTACAAAATTTCACATAATCTTATTCATGCTAACCTTCAACTTTGCATGTGTTTCAAGGTCGAGTAAAATAAACACCTAGATAATGTTAAGCTCTCTCTTAGCTATTTAATAATACATTTTTTTTTCAAATTTTGACTATGTTAAGGTTTCTGTCTTTAATTTCTTTTGTTTGTGTGTCCATTTTTTGTCAAAAACCAATGTTTAGTATTTTTTACTTCTTTTTTTATACTTAAATATATTTTTATTAATTCAAAATTGGGTGTACAAACTCCACTATA
Source organism: Sequoia sempervirens (assembly GCA_007258455.2). NCBI lineage: Eukaryota > Viridiplantae > Streptophyta > Pinopsida > Cupressales > Cupressaceae > Sequoia > Sequoia sempervirens. The sequence continues at coordinate 67,146 of VDFB02381921.1, read as the reverse complement.
GCGGTGAAGTGTTCAATTCCATACCCCCCGCACCTGTATTCCATCTAGACCAAACAACTACCACTCGAACTGACAATACACTAGTGATCCCAACTATGCCAACCCTTACAAAATACAAAAAAGTATAGAAGTATTTCACCCACTACCTACTATACCATAGCCCAATAGGAAACTAGACATACATACATAATACCAGCAAAATTTTCTTATGACCACCCCATAGCAACCACCATCACTCTAGCAGCATGCCTTCATCTTGCAAGTACTTGTAGAACTGCTCCTTCTAGTCTACCCTCAGCATTGCCTCTAGGTACATCCACACCTCTTCGTGCCCATTTTTTGTGATATTCTAGCTTCCTACCCTTTACATCTAAGAGGAATAGATAACACTTTATGCATATATGTGGTAGAAATACTTTGGGCAAGTCTTGTGGCTGCGGCATATCCATGCCCAATTTCACAATAATTATAGCATCCTCAACCCCTCCCAGTAAGTCTTCCATGATCATCTTTCAAGCCATAAGCAACACCAGTGCCTTTGGAAGCTGCAGGTCCAAGAGTTCCATAAAGAAATGTGAGGCAATGTCCACATTCGTATGGTAATTCTCTAAGGACACCATGAATTATTTTCCTAAGATCAACTCCATCACACCCAAAACCAGAGGGTCCCAGTCTTTAAACACCAAACACAACCTACTTTCAGTTATCCTTCCCAAGAATGTCCAAAGCTTGCATGTGGTTGTTAGACAGATAGGTGTCTCCATGTCTTCTTTCCAAAATTTTACGCTGAATTATGTCTATTGTTTATGTGTGTAATATCGATCACTTCCATCACTTTAAAATCCCACAAAATGAGCTCTCATAAATGCATCTTGTCATGATATCGAGAGAGGACGTCCTTTTCACCACCTTGGGATAGCAACATACATAATTTTTATTATTTGAAATGACCCAAAATTTATTCTCATCCTTTCCTTGTTGCCTCCCATACCATGCCAACTAGACATATGTTGTATGCCTACCCTACCACGCATACCAACACATAGCCCCACACCGCCCACCTAGTTGCCACAAGAGATAGCCACCTTAGCTCGAATCCTCATTCACTCCCCAAATACAAGTCAATGTTACCACATCTACCCCCATGTTCACCAAACTGTTTGCCAACTCATTGGCCTCCCTATAAACATGAGCTAGTGAAGACTCAATAATATCTTAAAGAATTTTGCATGCTTCCTCTAGGAGAGGTTCTAACTGCCAATTCACCATCCTATCAAACTTCATTTCCTATATGATCACCATCGAGTCCCCTTCTATTTCCAATTTCCCCAATTTCAGCCACCTGTTCAGCTAAAGCCCACTTATAAGTGCTCTAAGTTTTGCCACTATATTAGTCTCGTCTAGTAAAGATATTGCCCTTTTTACCACCAATATTCCTTTATCATCTCTGATACAACACCCTGCTCTAGATACACCTGGCTTCCCCCTGGAGGCCCCATCGAAATTCAACATGAACCATCCTGTCCTTGGTGGCATCCATTTTGGTTCATAGCAGTTACTCTTTCCACCATCCTCCCTTTGTACCCCTGGTGTGGGGATGGACTGTAAGCCATACCACACCTTCCTCATTTTTGCATCCCACTTCGTAAAAGCATTGTAATTCACCTTTTTTTGAGCCACCCTTCCATTTACAACTTCCATAATGGCTTCCTCCATATGGTTGATAAAAGTGGGAAAATCTCTTTCACTATCTGTAAAAATCCTGTTGTTGCGCTTTTTCTAAATTTCCCATATTATAATTGACAGACTCACCACCCATAGCTCATAAAAGAGGGAAGACTTCTTCAATAGCGACCAAGAACTAAATAACGTCAAAATATCATTTGGAAGAGTACTGCTCCAACCCAACCTTGCACAAAGCCATCTCCAACATACCTAGGCAAATGGGAAACTCACAAAAAGATGGTTTACATCCTCCTATGCTCTCCTACATAATGCACACCTTGATGGTCCTAAGTACCCCATCCTTCTGAATTTATTTGTTGTTAGTATCTTATTCTACAGCATTGCCCATGCGAAGGTTCCCACTTTCGGAAGGCAGGAGCGATCCCAACATAGGTGTAAAGGGAGATGAGAGAAATTCTCCGCCATACATTGCACTCAATATCCATCCTTGGATCTATATTTTACTCTATTTTTTAATTATCCATTGAAATTTCAAATAAATTACATTCTTATAAACTAGACTCAATTCTACACATATTCAAAGAAAAAAAATGATTTTCTATTAGTTTTCAAAAATTATAGGGGTAGCATGACCAAATTCGTATTTTTTAAGATGTGTCCACTTTGAAAATTAGTAAAAAATCATATATTCATTAAAAAATTATCAGAAAAATCAGGCATAAACTACATCTATTAGCTAATTTCTCACTAAATTGATTTTAAAAATACTAATAAATGTTAAGCTTTTGAGGCTGCCACAACAGAGGCTATGTTATATTTTTTTGAAAAAAACAACACCAATTTACGTGGCTCCCTTTTTTGAACCCCTTAATCTCTACCATTTAAAAAAAAAATAGAAGTTTAGAAAGTAGACTCAGAGCACTACATACCTTATTTTTGTTGCATCTTAAAATTTTGAGCGAAACTATCCTCGATTTGTCATCCAAGGTCAATATTTTCTTCTTTTAGAAAAAAAGTGATCGCTTAAGACCCCTTTTTGGCTCCCCATCTTTGTGCACTTACCCATATATTTAAATTTTTATTTTGTAAAACTAAAATTTATTGTTTATGTATATTTGTACTTTTGAATTTAATCTATTATTGTTTGTTTAGTTGATGAATTCAGTTGCCATACCTCCTACTATACGAGAAAATTTGGAAGTTGGTGTTACTACTACAATTTAATCGTCAATATCATTAACACAAGTATGAGTATGAACATATATGTCTAATAAATGATTATTTTTCTTAATTGATATCATTAGGTATTACAAAATAATTGATAAATATGTCTTTATTATGTTATAAGTTGATGTAAACACTCCTATGCTAGGATAAACCTGTCTTGATGATGTTGAGTTTTATGGGCAAGAAGAAGAAGACTACATGTATATTGTAAGCATTTTTGTGATATTTATATCATTTTTAATAATTATTTTAGTTATAGAGTTTGACATATTATCAAACTTTATAATTTATATATATAGGTTAAGGTGCAAAAAAATGAGGGGTGCATGAGGTCAAAATGATGTAAGACACCAACTGATACAAGTGATCAAGGTTCAATTTCTAGTTGGGAAAAAAGAGGCTAAATGATTGAACGATAGTGTTTTTTTCATCAATGAAGACACTTCGTATGCCTGCACATTGTGCATAGATAATATAAATTGCATGGCTATATGTATCAATGATATTTTATAGTTTGAGATACAATACAACAACCTCTTGGAATTGTATGATATTTTTATGATATTCTATATGCCATCATGGCCTTATCAAGATCAATATATAAATATTTTATGTGTATTGGTAGCTTAAATAGTTTAAAATATTCTCATATTTTACTTATCTCTTAGCTCAGTGTATTTATTCAGACCTAAAATTTGCAATGATACTTATCTCTTTCTTTAGTATGTTATTTACTATAGAAATTAGTCTAAAATCAACAAACAACCTTTAAAAAATTATTAAAATAAGAATATATAACATTACAAATCTTTTTATCTTGGCAGAACCTACCCGTCCCTCATTGATCGACTCTGTTGATCCATTGATAAGTCCTGTCTCCTCTTCTACGCAGACGACTCCCTCACTATGTGGTGGCTCCTTGCCTGAGGTGGTTGTTGAGGATCCACTCCTCTTGCCTCGCTTAGTGGATTTCAATTCTGAGTCTTCCGAGTCTATTGTGCTAAGGAAGAAGGGACTCCCCAAATTCATCGCTTCTTTGTGGCCTAGGGCTTTGGGAGTCAGACTAGTCCCCTCAAGTTCTGGGGATTTCTAGTCCTTGTTTGTTGTTCTACAGGTGTTGGTCAATTATTTCTGGTTGTGGCCTATTTGGCCTGTTTTGTCAGGCCCTAGTGGCTCTTGTTCTTTTATTCCTAGTTCATGTTCTAGTTTGAACTAGCTTCTTTTTGGCCGTACAGACTTTCAGTGTGAAGGGTACAACACCCTGTAAATGCTACTTATCTTATCAAAAACATTACAAATCTTTTCATGGATGCATAAGATCTTTCCATATATGACTGTTTATTATCACCACTCGCTACATCAATGCACTATTTAAAAAAATATTTTACTTGTAGCTAAAAAATATAATCATATTTGATTTCCAAATATATGCAAGTGTGAGATCTATATTAGACTAACACTTTGATGAAACATAGCACAATATACCATAAACATGAAGAGCATGAATAATCTATGTTCTATACAATTTGTGTATCGAAGTCTCTTGAATTCTAGAACCTTTTACTCTTAAAAATGATACAATACATAGTTCTTCAGTTAATAATTAATTTACAACTAATTCTTGAAAATAATTTAATTAAACAAAAATTACTTGGTTCTATTTTGCATATTTTTTCTAGAAATAAAATTTATTTTCTAAAATTATATTATAAAGAGTAACTTAGGTTATTTTTTCAAAAAAAAGTAGTATTAAACTGATAAATTTGAAAAAGACACCAATTCATTGGTCTTGTTAATGTGGTAATTCATATATTTCCACTCCACTTATAGTTCCATTTGAGGATGTTCTTATTATCAAAGATTGTTTTTAGTGAGAGGTTGATGCAACTTTGTAAACTAAAAATATTTTGATAGATGAGCACTGTATTTTCTCTTTTGAATGAAAACATGGTGATATAGAGCTTCCAAATAGAATTTATTGTATGAAATTCCTCTAATTTCTTCTGATACCCTAGTAGATAGATAGCACAATAATTTAAGGTAGCATGAAGGTTATTGAGTTTCTTCATGGATTCTACATTAAAGACCTCCTTATTGAAAAATATATAATCAGCCATTTTCTTAAATTATTTCTTGATAGTAAGATTGCCAACTAGCTAAGTTTCATCCTTGGTCAAAATATTAAAATTGATGGTTAAAAAATTAGCTTGAATTTTCTTACTTAACTTGATTGCAAACCTTCAAGAGTTTACTGATAAATTATATTCTTGATAGATAATAGTTTACATTCCATGCTTCAAAATGACCAGCTGAATTGATATCATTCCTATCTTTGAGAAAGTTTATTTAGAAACTAATATTTGACATAAATTTCAAATATTTCCTTGAGATCCCTCATCACTCTAAGCCATGCTCAAGATTATTTAATTTTAATATTCTTCAATTCATCTTCAAGTTCTTTCTTTTTCAACTTCAACCTCTTCATTGGCTTCTTTTATAAAATTTAATACATCTAAATTTATTTGATCAACCCAAACCTCAGTCACTTTTCCATATGTTTTATATTTACTAATTCTCTTATATCATCTTTTTCTAAATCATTTATAAGAGTGGAATCAAAAGAAGCAATAACAACATCTAAGGAAATAGTGGAAGTACTGATTATGGAGGAAATATATGAAGTTAGAATCTATAATTGTTGCTTCAATTGCTCCTTCATGTAATTTTTATTCTCTATTCACTCTACTAATTTGGTAATTGATATTTGAAAATTATGAATATTACCCACATGAGTTTAGGGCCTATGGTTTACATGAGTGACAATATAAGGAAAAAAATTGTACTTTCCCTTTAATATTATCTATAATAGGTTGAGTGACTTCCACAAAACATTCCTAAGAGAAGAATCAATCATCAACTAAGTTGTGGCATTGGATTTCCTTAGCTTGGGAGATCTTTGGATTAGTTTGGAAATAACACCAAACTAAGGAGTAATTAATTGAGTTTTCATTTTCTTAGATAAAACATTTTGCAGCCAAGAAGAAGAATAAGCATGAGAGGTATGATCTGATGTATCAAAAGATGATGGAGGAGGTATTATATGATGAGGAATAAATTTTGTCAAGGAGGAATTATCTAGTGAGGGTTGTTCTATAATTCATTCTTTATACATTGAAAAAATATATATTTTTAATTTTTTTAGTGCAAGTTATGTGACATGCACACTTAGTGATGTGATTTTCAAGATGTATCCACTTTGAAAAATCATTAAAAATATATAATTAATAAAAAAAATAAAAAATATACGACTTCTAATACTCACTCTTAACTATATTTCTATCAAAATGTTTTTCAAAATAATATATATATATATGCAACAAAAAATACAAGGGTGCACACCAAACACTATGTTATATTTTAGTAAAAAATAGAACTCTTTTGTGTGTGTAAAACATTTTATCCTCTTAAGCTTAACTATTTTTGAAAAATTCTAGTAGTTTAGAAACTAGATTTAGAGTCTACAATTATTGTTCTTTTTGTATCTTCAAATTTTGAGTGCATGAATCTCAAATTACTCGTCCAAGTTTAGGTTTAGCTAATTTTAGAAAAAATAGTGACCAATTTTGACCCCCTTTTTGTATGCCATTTCCATGCACTTACCCACTAGATACATCCCAAGTCATGATGTTCAAGGGGCTTATAATTACTAGCTTGAATGATTAACCATGTGTTATGGATAGACTATTGGTGCCATCATCAATGCAATGAACACAATGTAGGGAAGCCCAAGCCCCCTTTGAATTCCTAATAAATAATTGATATTACATAAAACTTATTGCATAATCCCACAATAGTGTGTCCTACTTTTTGGTCAAAGTGGGAAATCAACATTTTAAACCAAATTTTAACCTTTTAAAACCTATAGAAACTAAACAATTAAGAATTTGAAGATGACATGAACTAGTTTTCTAAGATTTCATGTGTGAATTCCAAACGTACTTTTTATTAAATTAAAATAACTTGAATTTTTTAATGTAAGTTTGAATAAATTATATTTTTTAGTTAATATTTTTTCTTTTTAAAGTGACATTTATTCCAACACAACTTTTTTACAAAAGGATAAAATTATAATTTCTTAAACATAGATTGGTAACTCCAATATTTAGTGCACATATATTTTTTCATAATTTTTGTTGCATATTTTTTTTTTTATTAAATTTTGAAGTGAGATTAATTATATTTTAACATAAGTTTATTCCATACAACATTACTTTGACGGCTGCAATCTTGTATTTTATCCTATCATATTGATTCCATTTGTTGGAGCAACCAAATATTTCAAATAGCAAAAATGAGGAAAATCTAAGGACCAAGATAAAGAGGTACATCTAAGGACCTTCATTCAGAGGACCTTTAAATTAAGGCGCCTTTGAATGAAGGTCATTTCTATGGCCTAAAAATATGTTTTTTTTTTTAAAACCTTTGAATGAAGGTGTTTGCTATTTTTTTCCCTCTATTATGTAAATATCTAACACCCACCAAGTGGACACCCTATTGTGGGTCTACCTTTGCTAAGGAGACAAAATGTTGATATATGTCTTTCCAAATATGTTTGATAGTGAAGGCTATTAATGAATCTACAAGAGGCCTAGTTTGCATTCAAATATTTTTAATCTTTTCACTAGGAATTCCTCTATTTCTAATGGAATTCACAATTACCATTGAATCCCCTTCAATATGAATTTGTTTGACTTTGAATTGCATACAAACTTGTAGTCGCACAAGTAATGCCTATTCCTTTTCCTTGTTATTTTTTGTATTAATGATATGTTAAACTCATTACAGTGGATTACATCTTTCTATAGCATATGTTAGCTATATCAACTATAGAAGTTCATAGGTTATTAGACCTTATACTATCAACTATATAGATATACAGGTTCTAAGCTTGTGAACTACATCAAAAGACATATACATTTACATATACAAATTATAGACTTGTGATTAGCATCAAAATACATAGTACAAAAAGGATTGGATTGTGACAACATTAACTTTCATTCCCCAAATTCCTACTCTCACTATAATCGTCCAAAGAGTCCCATTTGACCAAGGTATTGATGGCTTCAAGCTCTTAATTAGAAAAGACTTCTTCAACCTCATAATTGGAATTGGTGAACAACTGAGGTCCTTTGTCTTCTTTGGTACTTTTCCCTTTTTCAATCTGTTGTTTGAACTCTTCTTTAAAATTCTCCAATGCCTGCATAAATACAACCAGATTGGGCTACCCTTGCTGCCATGAATGTTTGTACATGACTTCTTTCAGGTAGACAAGCACTATAACTTCTTTGAGTAACTTTAGGAACTTGCTTTCCGCTATCTCCATGGTTGCCATAACCTGCAATGCAACATTGAAAAGTGTGAGTCTTTTATTTGACTCAGTAAGATTCCTTTGAATCCCACTATATTTTTCCTCATTTCTTACCCTCCATATAACCCATTTGATTTTAGTTGTGAGAATAAACCAAAAAAGATGAAGTTATTTACTTATCTTAATATTAAAACCCATTAGAATCTCTTTCCAATTGAATTTCCTATATGAAACCCATAAGATTTTAGTTGTGAGAATAAACCAGAAAAGATGAAGTTCTTTACTCAGCTTAATATTAAAACCTGTTAGAATCTCTTTCCAATTGAATTTCCTATATGAAACCCAAGTATCATGATCATTCCAAAACACATTCCAAATTTCATTGGCATAAAAATAATCAAATAATATATGATAAACCATTTCAGGTACTCTACAAATTTCACAAATATCAACATTAGTATTTTTCAATTCAAAAGGAACCTTTTGCAACAAAACAAGCCATCTAAAACAAGTTGTTTTTTGCATCTATCCCATTATACCACAGATAAGAGAATGCTTTTCTCCAGTCTTTATCTTCAAGGTTAGTTCTCCAAGCCTTGTTAAGATTCTCAGTGGGTGTGCATGAAGCAAGAATTTCTTTATAAATAGTATTAGTTTTGACCTTCTATAAGGGGAGAGTACCCTTCCACCAGAAGCCAATTGGATCATCTTTCCAATTTTCCATTTGGAGATTTGGAAGTCAATAATTAAAAGCTTATTTTAAAACATAGTAGGTTCTAAAATTTGAAGAAGGTAATCCATAGTCCTCTCTCAACTAATCCCAACCAACCAATGATCCATCCTTTATAATGCTGCAAAAAGTTTTAATGCCCATTTGATTCCATTTTTTTTAAGCAGCCTTGCAACAAGGCTAAAGGATTACCATTATGTTCTAAGTTCCACCAAATGGACCTACCTGGGTGAATCAGGTTGCTATTAGGACCATTTAGGAGAGGGATAGTGAAGTTACCCCTTATAGTTTCCCAGGCTTTCCAAATACTTCTAAAAACCAATGATCCTACATGTACTATTGGATACTTGGTGATGAGGATATCACTGAAATGCTTCCATGATTTTTCCAATTTGGGGACAACTTGTGAGATGTTATTCCTGATTAGCACCTTCCAAGGTTCATTCCCATCCAGGGCCTTGATGAACCACTTTGTTGCAAGAGCCACAACATGGTTTTTTAGATCCTTAAGTCCCAAAACCCCCATTAGATTTTTCCAAACAACACCATGCCCATTTGATAGAGTGCATCTTATTTTTACCTTTCCCATTGGACCATAGGAACCTTCTGATTTTCTATTGAGCCTCATTGACTCGATAACTATTGAAGAACCAAACTAATGCAAAGTATAAAGTGTAGGAGGATATGATCTTTGGGAAACCTGTACCCTACCAACAAGGGACAAATAATGCCTATTCCACCCATCTAGATTCTTATCAATTTTGGATTTTAGACATTGCCACATCTCCTTTAGATTTGGTGAGACTGAAAATGGGATCCCTAGACATCTTATCTACTTTTGGCCCCCCATTGAAGATCAAAATTTTGCAACCAAATAGGAGGGGTGTCAAGCCACCCTAATAGAATATTCTTAGCATTTGAGATCTTACCTCTAGAAGCTAGGAAGAATAGATCAAGTTTGGCCATTAGCTTGTCTAAGTTTTCCTCTTCCAATTTCACAAAAAATAGAGGTATCATCAACAAGTTGAATATTTAGGAGCTTTCCATTATTAGGTAGGATCACCCCTGTCACTTTAGGAGAAACACTATTGTCCCTTAGAAGATAGTGAAGAGCATCTGAGGCAATAATAAACAGGGTAGGGGCAATAGGATACCCCTACCCAATAGACCTTTCCAACTGAATAGCTTCAAACCTGGTCCCATTCACCTTTATCATGGCATAGGCATCATTTAGGAGAGTGCTAATAATCTTAGTGAATTCTTGTGGAAACTCAAAGGCTTCCAAGGCCATTTTTAAGAAAGACCACTCCACTCTGTCATAAGCCTTCTCGAAATCCAACAAGACCATTACCACATTCTACTGAGACCTTTTGGCTCAGTCTAAAGCCTCCCAACTAGTTATTAGGTTTTCAAGGATGTATCTTCCTTTGATAAACCTAGTTTGGGTGGAGTTTATAAATTTGGGGAGGATATTGGTAAGTCTTAATGCTAAGAATTTTGCAAGCACCTTGTAGGAAACAAATTCAACAAGGTAATAGGCCTCCAATTTTTAATCAAGGTCTTATCACCTTCTTTTGGGAGCAACTATATAAGGCTTTGGTTATTGCAAGACCCCAAAGACCCTTTGGCAAGGGCATCCATGTACACCTAGTGGAGATCCTCACATATCCAATCAATGAAGACTTTGTAAAACTCAACAAGGAGCCCATCTATCCCAGGAGATTTATTATTAATCATGGATATAATTTCTCTTTTAATATCCTCTTTGGATATAGCAACAACTAATTGCATATTGTATTCTTTAGAGATTTTTCAGGAATTAAACTATTAAGCTTGTTTCTAGCCTCCAAGCAACCTAAACCATTATCTTCATACTTGAAGAGGTCCTTATAGAATAGTGTGAATTGTTGCAAGATGTCTTCTTGCTTTGACAGTGCCACACCTTTGTGGAAAATTTGGTCTATTTGTTCCTTCATTCCTTTTTGGTTAATATACCTAAAGAAAATTTTTGACCCTTTGTCCCCCTTACTTAGCCAGTTGAGCTTAGCCCTCACTTTTATCCCCTGAATCTTATTAGCTTGAAGTTTCTTTAGAGAGTACTTTTCCTTATTAAGCTCCTCATAGAGTTTCTCATCCATATTATTTTCTTGGATCCTTGTTTCAATAGCTTTAATAATTCATCTTAGAGGTGGTTCTCTTCCCTCCTATCCAATGCCTTCTTTTTTACAATTGTCTAAAAGATGCATCTCCATGACTTAACATTCTGATTCAATCTTTCAATAGGACTAAGGCCTTTTAACATCCATCTATTGATACCCTATAAGGTATTCACAGCCTCAATGTAGTCTCTTTCCCTCAACAAGCTAGTGTTGAGCAAGAAATTATCCCTATTATTGGGGTTAATCTTGATGTACCACTATATATGGATATTCTAGCTTTAATTGGATGATGGTTTGAGAGTTTGTAAGGATACACAAAGAATTTACTTCCTTCACTAAAAGGTACAAAATATCATAGGTCTTTATTGGCATAGAACCTGTCCAACCTACTATAAATTCTCTTGCTACCCTTCTATGCATTACATCGAGTAAACCATACACCACTTCTTTCTTGCTTTAGACCTTCAAGGGGTTCAACAATAGTAAGCTTTCTCTTTAGTCTGAACCAATAATGTATCTCATTCCCTTTCCAATCCATATTGATGCCACCCTTTTTATCTTCTTTGTTTTCAATCATGTTAAAATCTTCACCTATAACAAAACGATCTCCAGGATCCTAGCTAGCCACCTCCATAGCTCATTCCTACAAAGATAATCATTTGGATAATAAATTGAACTAATACTAAATTTGGTATCACCCCTCTCAAAGGTGTCCCAAACTACTTTGTTGCAGGGAGAGACCCCTAAATTGGTGAGATAGGGTTTCCACTTAATAGCCACCAAGATGGAAACACCCCCTTTTCCTTTTTCATGATTGGAAGCCAAGAACATTGAGTTCCCTCAAATAAATTTTAGATTAGTCTCAAGCAAGAATCCCATAACCTTGAGCTCCTATAGAAGGACAAAGTCTTTATTCTACTCTAGATTAAGAAACCTTCTAACCACATACTTCCTATCAAGGGATTCTAAACCCCTGAAATTTCAAGAGGTTCAACTAATTATCATTATTTCACTTAAGGGTAGGGGCCTCTTTGGAATTCTTAAACATTTCAAAAAACAATTGCATTTTCTTCATTTTTAATTCTCTTGGGAGAGAGAAAAACCAACACTATGTTGGTCTTCTTCCTCTTTCCTTTATTAATACCTACACCATTCTTTCAAATTTCTATGGTGTTTCCTTTCTTCCTACCTCTTTTCTTAGGTTCCTTAGGATGAGGTGGGACAAAATCCCTAGCAATGGTGTTAGCATTTTCAAAAATTACTTCAGACTTTTTTGTAGAGTCTTCCCCTTCCGAGGATGAATCCATCCCAACACACAAGATATCCCCTTTGCACTCATCACTAGGGAGGCCCACTATCCTTCTAGGGGTCTCTTGACCATCGAGGTGCCCAGTAGGACTTGTAGGATCATTAATAAGGCAAGGATTGGAAGTCACGGTTTTGGGAGCTTTGGTCTTTTCCACAGACCATTTCCTGACCATATTGGTCAAGGAATCAAAGGAGTCCTCAATTAGGGTAGAAGTAGAGCCCCCATAGTTACCTGTGTTGGTCTCTTTTCCCCCTCCTAAGATCCATAGGGTAGTGGCACCACCATTTCTTTCAAGATCCATCTTTTTATTTCCAACTCCAGAAGGGGTTTTGGAGGATTGATTAGATTCATAGTTCGAGAAAAGGTTCTTGACCATGGAGGAGTTACCATTATCCTTCTTATTTTCACTTTCATGGATGTTAGTAATCACAGTTTCTTCATCAACCACAATGCCATTAACATAAGTTTCTAAGAGTTTTCCTTAAGGTTTTCACCCTTTTTCATGATGTTTTCTAAAGCTAACTAATGTGCATTCTTCTTAATAGTGCCTACTAGAGTATTAGAAAGGGAGTGGGAAACAAGAAATGGTGGAGAGGAAGACTAGAGAGGTGGAGGAATAGGAAATATGGTTTACAAAGGAGAAAATTGGTTATAGGTGGAGACCACAAGCTGGAAAACTGACTATGCAGGGGCAGGGATAGGGGAACCAAAGGCAAAGGATTGGCCAACACTAGACGAGGTGGGGGACCTAGGGGATGAAACCAAGGGGGTGGGAAAAGTAGGAGAGGCTCCTTAGCCGATGGTTGGTGCCACATTACTAGCATAGGCCATCTCCACATTGATCGATGAAGATAGAATTTCAAAACCCTCGGGTGGTTTAGTGTTGGAATGGCTACCACCACCGCGAATAAATAGATAATTCTTCCTCAAATAACCTTCTTTCCTACAAATATAACACATGCCAATGCCACCAAGGACTTCAATAGGAAAAATGTGTATGGAGCCCTCTATTTTGAGACCAATATTTCTAGGTAACTCCACACCTAGGTTAAGGGAAACAAGAACCCAAGCGTTTAGGTCTGGCAATGTAACCCTAGGCCTATCTAGCCTAATCACATTTTGAAACGGTTCCACAATTTGTGAGACAAAAGAGCACATGTCTTGAGGTATATTTTTAAACAACCACCTAGGGCTTGACAAGACAAGGATTTCATCATCAAGGATTTCATCACAAGGTGGGTGCAAAAAGATGGGTAGCCAATTTGTGGCCAAATTTTTTAAAAAAAATTGAAATCTCATAATGTGAGTGCATTATACCGCGAGCACATTATAATTCAAGCTATAACGTGAGTGTGTTATAATGCACTTGTGTTATGGCTTGGTGTGATGAGCCTGAGGCTCAGTCACAATGATCCCATAATGCGAGTGTGTTATAACGCACTTGTGTTATGAGCTATTAAAATAAAAAAAATGAAATCATTCTAACTTGTGACTATTTTTTTCTTGTTCGCAGCCAAAACCCCAAATTTTTGCACTTGCATTCTGGGATGAGCTATTTTGCAAAATTCTTCATCAAACTGTTGTTGCTTCATCCCCAGGATGTTGCCACGTCAACGAGGAGGTCTAAGAGGTAAGGATTGTTTGTTTGTTTCTTGAATTTGTTAGTTTTAGGTTGTTTTTTATATTTATTTTTTGAGGAGGGTTTGCAGGTTGATTAACATATCCTACAAAAAACTTAATGAGTGAAATTAAGAACAATAAAAAATAAATTGAGGATTTAATCAAGAGGTTGAATGATCCAAATGGTTCAACCATGGAAAGAATGACCCTAGCGACTTCACTCAAAGAAATGTTAAAACATGTAGATTCAATCAGTAAACAATTAACTAGTTGGCAAGATAGGAGGCAGGCGGCTAGGGCTTATTACTAGGATAAATTATCATATAAAGATGTAAAATATTTAAAAATTAAACAAGGTGATTTGTGTTCATTATTCAATGACCCACACACAAATGAAAATCTTACCCTCAATGCGAAGATGTTTCCTATTCATTAGTGCCACCACCAACAAATTAGAAACTTTTTTTGGGATAGGTGGTACATGGTTTTTGATTAACCACCATGCAAAAATTGTGAAGTCTCATAGTATTTCCTTAGGAAACTATACTGTGAGTTCATCTTGAACAAAATATCAAATTATTTTGATATGAGGGACTTCTAGGGGAGAGGTGGGGGGTCGGCTCAAGATAGACCCGGTACACAGCAGGATCCAATGTGACAAGAGAGATGGTCTCTCACTAGGCCACCTCATGAGAACATCGTTATCCCTTCCATCACGAAGGAGAGTTCCGACATAGAGACTTTGTGAGCCATCAACTCTTTGACCCATAGTGTCATCCAACATGGCAGCCCTATTCTACACACCATCTAGGGGAGTCTTCGAGTGGTGGGCTTCGATCCCATTTGTGTCAATCTTGCAAGGTGCCTTGTTCATATGACCCCACCAACACTTAGGAGACTACTACGTAGGATCCATTTGCAACTATGGAGATGGCAAGCGAAACTAACATTTTGCATGAGGCCTATAGCATTGATACTTAGGTAAAATGTTGTATGTTCATTGAATTTTATTTATTAAATTTTGATTTTGAAATGCAAGATTAAGTAATTTAGTTTTATGATTTTAATAAAATGGCAGGGTCACAGTGTTGATACTAGATACACCGTCCCTACACCTACCTATTTCTCCACTGCACCTACCATTGAGGTATGTAACTAGTAAACAACTATAAATTTATTACATGTTAATAGCATTGTTTTATGAATGGTATTTTAATATGTGATTTTGGATGTTGAATAGGCTAATATTGAAGGTTTTGTGGGAACACCTCCCAATGCAAATGGATTTAGTCAAACCTACATGCAGATAATAGAATAAAGAATTTAACTAATGAATTGTACTTAATGGATTTGTGTAGTTTATATTCATATCGTTGATTATGTTGCATTGTACATCTTTCAAACTCAAATCATTACTTCACATTCCATAACTAATAACTAGATGTTGATAGATAACAAAATTTCAACTACAATATAGTTGTTTAGAAAGTCAATATAAGCAGTGATGTAATTATTTCACATAGCATAAGTAATAAGTAGGAGTAGCTTCCAAATGCATTTTCTTGTCATGGCATTCCATGAGACTTTTTACTGAGGCATCTTTTCAAACATTTCACTAACTTTTCTATGCTATGGATGCTTTGAAGGAATATATGAAAGAATAATAGTAAGCAATAGCATAGATAGGGCAATGAGTTGTTTGAAAAAATGCCTCAAAGAAATGTGGTATCATTGTGATGTCCATCACCATGAGACCCAATTTATTTGAGGCACTTTTTCAAATAGCTTGCCACCTTTTCTATGCTACCACATTTTCTATACATACCTACCAAATCATTTTATCAAACAGTTTATTTCCTCACCACTATGGCTAAAAGCTTAAAAAAGGTGTTTTCCAACAAACTATGGATGCTTGGAAAAAATCTATCAAAGCATAATAGTAAGAAATAGCATAGACAAGGCAATTAGTAGTTTGAAAACATGCCTCAAAGCAATGCAGTCTCATGGTGATGGAAGGCCATTCCATCACCATGAAACCACATTTCTTCGAGGCATTTCTTCAAACAATTTACCACCTTTTATATGACACCACATTTTCCATATATGTGTAGAAAAGCATTTTATCAAACTACTCACTTCTTTGTTGCGATGGCTAAAATCCTAAAATAGGTGCTTTCCAACAAACTATGGATGCTTGGAAGAAATTCTATCAAAGCATAATAGTAAGCAATAATACCACAAAGAAGGCAATGAACTATTTGAAAAATTCTTGAAAGAAATGTGGTATTATGGTGATGGAATTCCATGACGTGCATTTGTTTGTAATGGCATTTCATCACCATGAGACCCCATTTCTTTGAGATATTTTTCAAACAGTTCACTACCTTCTCTATCCCACCACAATTATCTTACATGTCTATGAAAACATTTTATCAAATGGTTCATCAATTTGTTGCTATGGGTAAAAGCCTAAAATTATGTGTTTTCGAACAAGTTATGGATAGGGAAAATAGTAAACATGATAGTCAAAAATATATAGTTTAATAAGTACTCAAAATTTTGTTCATTATCTCATACATTATAAGTCATGATGTGGATTGCTATTGTAGTTTTTTGTGATTGAATAATTTGTTGTTTTATTTTTAGATGTTGCAAGTGGAAACACCTCTGAATGTTTAGAGGGCAATGGAGATCAGTGTTTCATGTGCTATAGAATCCTCAATGGCTCTAACAGGGGAGGTATGAGGCAAATTGCTAAATTTCAATAAATACATTTGTTGTTATAGATGTTAGTGAAAAATCAAACCATTATTGATTCGTAGTTTAATTTCTATTTGTATAGTTTATACAGGACTTCAACACGCCTCAGTATGGGCATTTGAATATTTCCCTCATGGAGAGTGATCATCATATGGCGGTAAGTGATTATTTTGTTAAATATATCATTTTTTTAATTTAATTTCTATATATTAATGTCTTTACTTCTTATTGTAATAGATAAGACTTGACCAAGAACTAAACCCTAGGAGGAGAACCAGGAGCACTCCTCGACCATAGAATAAACAAGTGACAAACGTATTTCCATTCAATTGACAAGCAAAGGGCAAGAGTTTATTTTGAGAGCATGGAGAATGATGACTTTTGATTCCAGAGCCCTTTGTCGTATGCCTATATGGAATTTTTGTACATATTTTATATTGGATATATTTGACATTGTATACCTATATGGCATTCTTGTAAGCCTATATGGCTATTTTGTACCTATATTTTATACTTATATTGACATATATTGATGTAATCCTACATGGATATTTAGTAAATCTTTTTTATCGATGGTGTCCATATTTGCATTATAAATCCATGGTTCAATAGATATGAGTTACGTGTATTCAAGTGTATACTTTATAACTTATGTTTATACTTTGTGAATTATGTGTATTCCAATGTATACTTTTGTGACTTATGTGTTTTCATGCGTATACCTTGTATTCATGCATATACTTTGTATTAATTTGTGTATACTATGTATTTGTGTGTATACTTCAAGGCTTACGTGTTTTTGAGTACTTTTGATTCCCTTATTCACATGTATACTTATTAATTGGTTAGCCCTAGCATTGATCATTGCTATCCTTCATGGTTTGTCTTGAATATTAATTGATTGATGCTAAACAACTTTATTAGTTGATGCTAAACAACTTCAATATTTCTAGGAATACTAGTAGAGTTACAAATTCCAAAATTGCACAAATTGAAAAGAAAAGATTAACTGTAAATAAATGCATTGATTATTAACTTGATAATTTATTATGAATGAGTATAAAATATATCAAGTGATGAGCCTTCTAGAATGGCAATTGCCAACTAGAAAATAGGCAAAGCATTCCCAATATTTTGAAAGTAATAATCCACCCAAAATTGCAACGGGAGAGAAGTGATGCAAAGTAGGGAGGCCTTCAATTACCAATCATGAATTCAATTGATTTCAACAAGCCTTCAATCTCTAAAACCCTAACTAGGGTGATTCCCTTCACAACTTCACTATTTTCCTTATAGGTCTACAAACCTAGTTTCTTAGACCTATCTCACAACTCCACTATCAAACCAATTAACCAATTATATTTTTAAATGTCTTTTAAGGCATACCAAAACATATCTAAAAATCTCATATAACTCTTTTGGAACAAATCCCTCAAACCGATGCTTCTACGATGTCTCATTAAGCCAAATAGGCCTAATTTACAAAGCAACTCTCCTCTAAACAATCTGCCAACCCCAAATACCTATGGATAGTCATTTACTAGTTTATAAAACCACCAAATCTACAACTTTTAGCCAGTGAACCACTCACTAAGTCCTCTTTATACAAAACTCTCATTTTTAGCAAGTTACAAAGAGGTTTACTGAAAATACCACTTCCCAACTTCTTTACACTTCACCAATGCATAAAACATGCTTCAAATGGCCTGCACATGCTCAATCTATCACCAAAATGTTCTGTCCCAACATTTTTCCTCACCTACCCACCTTTAACCATCAAATTTTACTCAAAACATTTAAATTTGACAACTAGGGAATCATGCCCAAACCCCAAAATGAGCTCTCCTGCTCCCAAAACCATTCAATCAACTAAATAATACCATATTTGGCCCATTCCACTCAACTACAAGAGTTACAGTTAGTAGAATGGGCCATAATCACATTTTTATGTCTTTAAAACCTTAAAATTGGAGTTTTAGACCTGACTATAGGGAAAACTTAATAAGATTCTAAACCCCAAAGGGAATGCCTCAAACTTCATCAAAATGATAAATAGGACATTGAAACAACAATTCAAATCAATTTGGATTCACCATCAGGTCGTACAGGCCATGCAACTACTCTACAACAACAATATTCAATATAAAAGATATAGAATTTCAATTAAAACATGAGCTTTATTATTCAATCTTTCAGAAAAAACCTCCAAGAACCTTCATTCATCGAGTTTCCAACATATTTTAAGCCTCAACCAACCTATTACAACTGTTCTAACTACCTTTTGAATGCCCATGACCGTTGGGCTTCCTCAATTTTACATTTTTTTTGCACTTTTACAACTTTTCAATATTGCACTTTTGACAATTTTGCAAAAATGTGACAATATAAAATCAATGACTCCTAATTACCTATTAGATGGTCTATTAGGACCTTATTGAATTGAAAAAACTCAAACACACCTAAAACTATCAAAAGACCTCATTTGACAACATTAACACAAAATGCATGTGGTGCTCCTACACAAAGAAGGCTTATTTAAGATCCTTGAGCAATGTATTTCCTAATGATCCCTTGTTCTTACATATCTCAATTCAGTTTAATCCAAGGAGTTCCATGAAATGATCTATCTAAAAGAAAAAAACACATTTTCATTTATAATTCCATGAAATGATTCATAAAAAGATTACAATATATTTAATCCTTTGATTGGAACAACTCAATTAAGCAAAGGATACATAATCTTCACCACTTGCAAAACATAATATTCATAGTAGATGATGTAGTGTTTTGGTGTGAAAGAGGACCATGCTTAGTGTAAAAATACCTATCGATACGTGTTGGAGTAGTTTGTTTGGTCATACAAATTGCAAAACGAAAGTTGCACCACTTTGCAACTTTACACTGCTTGTATTTAACACTTTTTCCATCAAGTGAAAACTAGACACCATGCGAAAACGACTTTGAGATAACAAAAACCAAGATAGGTTATTGTAGAGGGGCCCAATGCAATCTTGTAGGCTAATAAAGAGAGTTCCTAAGCATCATGATTTTTGAGTAATAGCCCATCAAAGATTGCTTCCCTTTTGCACTTTAGATCCTTAAAGGATCGAGTTGGTTGAAGGTAGCTCAAAACGATTCCGCATGTTTGAGTGTGAAAGAAGACCATTCCTAGTGTAAATGTACCCATCTAGATGTGTTGAAATAGTACGTTTAGTCACATGAGTTGCATAACAAAAGTTGCACCACTTTGCAACTTTCGATTACTTGCATTTGACAACTTTTTCCCCAAGTGAAAATTCGCTACCAGGGGAGAATGCCTCTAAGATAGCAAAAAATGAGAGAGGTTATTGTAGAGGGACACAACAAAATCCCATAGGATTAGACAAGAATTTTCTAAGCATCACAGTATCTGAGTAACATGTTGAAGTTTGCAGTCATTTTGCACTTTGGACTCTTAAGGGATCGATCTAGTTGAACATAGCTTGGAGAAATTTCGCATGTTTGGGTGTGAAAGAAGACCATTCTTAGTGTAAAAATACCTATGTGGACATTTTGGAACGGTCTATTTGGTCACACGAGTTGCAGGACGAAAGTTGCACTACTTTGCAATTTTCAACTACTTGCATTTGACAACTTTTTCCCCAAGTGAAAATTTTCCACTACGAGAAAATGCCCCTAAGATAGTGAAAATCGAGAGAGGTTATTATAGAGGGGCCCAATGCAATCCCATATGATTAGAAAATAAGTTTCTAAGCATCATGGTATCCAAGTAACAATATGTTGAAGTTTGCAGCCATTTTGCACTTTGGACTCTTAAGGGATCAATCCGGTTGAACATAGCTCAGAGTAATTCCACGTGTTTGGGTGTGAAAGAGGACCATTCCTAGTGTAAACATACCTATTCATACATGTTGGAATAGTTCATTTGGTCACGCGAGTTGTAGAAGGAAAGGAACTACTTTGCAACTTTCAACTTCTTGCATTTGACAACTTTTTCCCCAAGTGAAAATTTGCCACTACAAGAAAATGCCTCCGAAATAACAAAAAATTGAGAGGTTATTGTAGAGGGTCCCAACATGATACCATAGGCTCAGATGAGAAGTTTCTAAGCTCACCACGATATCAAAACACTATAACTCGCTCAAATCCTGATGAAATCAAATGAGACAAAATGCAAATGAAAGGTAGTTCACTTCTCCATCAATTCCAATGCATAAATGAGCACTTCCAGGCCATACCAAAATGTACAAGTTGTTGTAGTAGCAAAATTCAATGTAGGAAAATGCAGAAAATAACAAATCTTTGCTATTCTATCCTCCAAATGTATAATTTTTGCAACTTTACCAAATTGACTCAAAATGACTCCTAACCAAAATTGACCCAAAACATTGCAACATGGTCTTAAAGACCTTGTTTCAAAACAAAAAAATGACCTTAAACATAAAGACACTACATACTAAATCCCTTTTACAAAATGAAGGCGCAGGTGCCCTACACTATAGGCACAATGCCTTAGGTACTCTATTCTCATAGATCTTTGACAATGTCACTCATACATTCAAGATTATCTTATAATGTCTACATCATAGGTGCTCATGATGAGGTTAAATTCAAATGAGTAACTTGAGATTCTCTCACTAAGCTTCACACACTCTTTTATAATGGCTTCATATCAAAATTGAGATTTGTCAATATCATCAAAATAAGGATGTTGCATTGCTTTTTTGGCTAAGATTTTTTTTTATGGCTCATAAATCAACATTTTCTACAAGGAGAGACCAATTTTTAGCAGTTTACTTACAAATACGCAAAGTAAAAGAAGAAAAAGAAAGAGCATCCAAAATGGAAATGAAATGAAAATAGATGGAAGGCATTTATAGACAATAAATCCACACCATTTAGTTCCAACTCGAGAACAAGGCATAAATTTTGATGCTTCCATTGAGGATAGGCATGCCAGTCTCTCAACTTAGTCACTATTGGTCATACATCTTCACTAGGAGTTCCAAGATACCTATTTCACACAACACCTCTCATGAATAGAATAACTTGAAATTCGAGATGCTCTTATAATGTCTACATCATAGGTGCTCATGATAAGGTTAACTTCAAATGAATAACTTGAAATTCCCTCACCAAAATTTGTACGCACTTTTGTAATGGCTTAAAATCATAATTGAGATTTGTCAAGATCATCAAAATAAGGATGTTGCATTGCTTTTTTGGCTGAGATTCTCTTGGATGACTCATAAATTTGCATTTTCTACAAAGGGACACCAATCAATTTTTAGCAAGTTACTTACAAATAGGCAAAGTAAAAGAAGATGATAGCATTGGAATCAAACAATTAATGTGCATACAAATATAAATTAATAAGAACCAATGTGCATACTTACAAATTAATCCAATGAACCATTTGGGTCTTCTCTACTCTTTGTTGTGTCAAGTATTATCTTATGGTCAGACTCATGGACCTTCCACAAGGTCTTTTTCAAAGGTCTACCCCCATATTTGGTCAAATGAACATTGGATCCCACAACAAGGTTCAGGTAATGAAGAATCTTACGATGCGTGTCAAAGTCTTGAAACAACCAATATTTAACACTCTTATGTAGGTACCTTCGAAGCCACGTTCTAGTAACGACAACTAAGCATGTAGGGTATTCAATGTTTTCTCCATCTATAACTGGGGACTCCAATTTATTTTTGGCCTCAACACAATGACACAAGAAATAGTTTGTTCCCTCTTCATTGTCTTCATCTACAATAACTGCATAAACATGCCCTGCATTGATATGTGCAGTAAATCTCTTGAAATTAGTCAACATTACAAATACACTACAAAGTAAGATAACAATAGGAATTTCAAAAAATAAGAAAGTAGATATATTACTTGGTTGAACTAGATCTGATACGTGGTCAAATTTGACTGATAATTCCATCTTTGTTAGTTCCAATGTCATCGAAGGGCGATACATGTGAAGTGGGCTAAGATAACTTGTCAACCATTTGTCAACCCACTCCCCTTACTCATAATCATTACAGGCTTTCATTGTACATGAAGAACAAAAGCATACCATCTTTCATGTATTAATACTCCATGAACCTGCATCTGAGCTAAGGAAAGAGTGTAACTCACTCAATCCTATAGTGTACAACAATCCTCATATGGTGTAATGTTAGTATCATCCATCAACCAAAAAAATCTACGAATTGAAGATGTACCTTCATTACCTGGGCCCATTGAAACATTACACCACTCGACAATTGATCTTGCATCTGTCAACTTTGCACTGTCTTTATAGTTCAACTCTTCTCGTGTTAATGCTCTTTTCATGCATGCTCCTACACCATCATGCTCCCCCTTTCCATGCCCGACCTCACAAAAGTTCCACATATGCTCAACACCTATAATGACATGCATCTTGCTCAATTAGTAGAACATGCGTGAGTTCTTGAACTATGCCACATAGTTATCCAACCATATTGTATGCCAATTATATGTTATGCCCCTCTAAGCCAAATCATTGTAGAACATCTGAAAACAACCTTGCATGAACTTTGGAGAATGTGTCTAATCATCACTAATATAAAAGTGATACTCCCTCAATACCTTCCTTTGGTCCTCTGTACTCTCAGCTACATGAATGAATGCTATGTGCACAAATATTGAAACCTATGTCCAGAGTTGTAATAATGTGACTTCAGCTCATGTTGTGGCTATAAAGTGCAGTTCTCTACAAATTCAACCACTGATACTATGGTTCCATCTGGAAAGGTTTCCTTGCATAGATTGAATTGTGTGTCCAACTTTCGGGCTTTATGGGTATGCCTTGCATACTCATACACTATATTTTCATGAAACATGAACATAAACTGATACACTGGAATCTTTTGAATAACCAAATCACACATTTTTGCTTGAGACCCATCTTTTGTAACGTATGCCACTATTTTATATTTCTCGAACTCTACTAGTTTCTATCCCACCTCATATGTGCTTTCCATATGTTGACATACTAGCATATGTTGCAAGCCATCGCAATGTTCACATGAACCATCCAAGCATGATATCATGTAGAATATTTGGCCATCATCTATTTCACATAATTGTTTTGATAATAACTCTCTTGAAGATGTTGGTGGGCCTTCTATGCTACAATCCAGCAAAACATCATTAGTATGCAAATCTAAACATATAGAATGATAAACATCATAATGGTCAGAGAATTCAATATGTAGTCTACAACAACAAGTAGTGCGTGTGTGATTTATCTTGACATAAAAATGTTTAAGCATTTAAAAATATCTTTGACAAATACTAATTTGAGGATAATTCTATTGAAATTTATGAAAAATTTGGATTTGAATCGTATCCAAAAAATCCTTTAGATGTGGCTCATGATTTTTACTACCGATTCTCCTTAGCACATCCCTTTGATTCGAAGATGGCCTTGTGTTATTCTTCCAATATTCTTCAATTAGTGTTCTCAATGCTTCAACAACTTTTTTATCTTTTTGTGGTAGTCTCCCCGAGAATTCCCATAATTCATTTAAATCGGTGCCCTCAATTCTTTGTTGCCTTTAAATGGCTCTTGATAAAGTTTTTCTACTAATTCTCATTTGTTCACTCGTCTTTCTAATGAGACAAGCTCTCTTTGTTTGACTACTTACCAAAGTTGATGTAATGACACGTCAAGTGGCATTGCTATCCTTTGAGTGTGAGGTCTTACTCACACTCTCATAAGCATCCATTAGATTCTTCACAATAGTGTTTTCACTCAATGCATTCGATGTTCTCAACCCAAGAGTCTTCATGATATTTCTATACTTTATACCCCACATCATTTCAACAAATAGTTAACATCTTGTAGTTTCATTTAGCCTTTCAAAGAACAATTTCCAAATATTATTAGCATATCTTCTACAAGTGTGTGCTGGAATCTTATCTTTCATGTGCTGCAAAATATCCTCATCAATATTAATCAAATACTTTGGCTTTCTATGTAAACTTCTAGGTGTTGTTCTCCTAGGTACATACATCTCAACATTAGGAATTTCATCAATATTTAATTAAGGTGGGCTAGATTGTGTACCTTCGATCGAGGGTGGAGTAGAAGACATACCTTGAGGTTTATGTGGGGATGATGGCATATCTTCTTCATCAAATCCAAGTGATGATGTACTAACAACTTGAGATGTGCTAGATAGTGTCCAACCATATTCACTTGCGATAGATGGTGTCCCTTCCATATTCACTTGCGGTAGATGGTGTCCCTCCATATTCGCTTGTGCTTAATGGTGTCCCTTCGTATTCACTTGTGGTAGAGGGTGTGTCTCCAACTACGGTATCCAAATTTGTCTAACCACAATGCTTTCACATTTGTGCCCTTTGTGCTGCCAATGCATGTTCTCTTTTTGATGGTTGATGTTCCTCTTTAGTTAGCTTGTTTTCATAAAACGCATCCAATTTCTTCTTTTCACGATATATCGCCACCCGTTCTCTCTCCTTTTCTTTTTTGGTTTCATACTCCTCGTTTGTTAGTTTATTCCTTGTTCATTTCTTTGGCATAGCAGATAATCTTATTTGTAGCATGGTAATGAGATGAATATTAGTTCCTAAATAAAATGTATCCATTCAAATAAATGAAATATATGTCGTCCAAGACTTCATAAAAAATACTTATAATCATCCTGTAGAAGAGTATTTCTAGCATAGACAATGGTCACATGAATTTTTATGATGGAAAGCCTTAAAGAAATGTGGTAATGTGGCATGCCATGATTGCAAGATAGGATAAAAATGGAAGCATGGACAAGGCATGTGAATTTTATGAGGCATATGTTGCCCCTACCTTCAACCCTACCGCATTGGTGGGCTAGCAAGTGAGCTGACTAGCTCGCCAATGCAGTATGGTTGAGAAGGTAGGGGCAGCTATGCTTCATAAAAATGGGGTCTCAGGATGATATATTGTGAGACCACATTTCTATGAGGCATAGCTGCCCCTACCTTCTCAACCATACCACATTGGCAAGCTAGTGGAGCACTGGCAAGCTTGCTCCACTAGCTTGCCAATGCGATAGGGTTGAGAAGGTAGGGGTAGTGTATGCCTCATATAAATGGGGTCTCACTATGAGGCCCCATTTCTATGAGGCATACGCTGCCCCTACCTTCTCAACCCTACCGCATTGGCAAGCAGGTAGAGGTAGTGTATGCCTCATAGAAATGGGGTCTCACTATGAGACCCCATTTCTATGAGGCATACTCTACCCTTACCTTCTCAACCCTACTGCATTAGCAAGCTAGCTCACTCACTGGCCTACCAATGTGGTAGGGTTGATAAGGTAGGGGTAGCGTATGCCTCATAGAAATGGGGTATCACGGTGATATAAATCATCATGAGACCCCATTTCTATGAGGCATACGCTACCCCTACCTTCTCAACCCTACTACATTGGGGTATCACTAACTAGCTTGCTAATGTGGTATGGTTTAGGGGGTAGGGTCAGCATATGCCTCATAGAAATGGGGTATCACGGTGACCATGAGACCCCATTTCTATGAGGCATACATTGTCCCATGTGGTAGGGTTGAGAAGGTAGGGGCAGCGTATGCCTCATAGAAATGGGGTCTCACAGTGATCTGTGAGACCCCATTTCTATGAGGCATACACTGCCCCTACCTTCTCAACCCTATTGCATTAGCAATCTAGTGAAGCATTGACAAGACCCTACCTTGTCAACCCTACATCACCATGAGTCCCAATTCTATGAGGCATACGATGCCCCTACCTTGTCAACCCTACTGCAGTGGCAAGCTAGTGAGTGAGCTGGCTATCTTTCCAAGCTCACTAGCTTGTCAATGCTACCACATTTTGCATACATTTATACAAAAACATTATTGTCAAACAATTAAAATGCTTTGTTCATGCTTCCATTTTGAGCCATGATTGCAAGATAGGTTGCACCTTTCCTCATGTTGCTAACTTAGCCTTGAATAAAAAGTCTTAAAATAGTGGAGAGAAGGGTTAAAATCCCTTGTAGGTAGACTAATCAAGGAAACATTTAAAATAAATCACAACATAAGTGATGAGGTAGATTTAGTGATGAGGTAAATTTAGA
The DNA here is from genome assembly GCA_007258455.2 of Sequoia sempervirens. NCBI lineage: Eukaryota > Viridiplantae > Streptophyta > Pinopsida > Cupressales > Cupressaceae > Sequoia > Sequoia sempervirens. The sequence continues at coordinate 40,162 of VDFB02381921.1, read as the reverse complement.
AATAGAGATGAAAACCAAAATAATTTCAAAGATCTATCAATGTGGGAGGAGTATATTCCAATTTTTTAGAGACATGTATGGAAAATTTCGTAGCATAAACAAGGCAATCAGCTACTTGGTATAACTGTTTGACAAAATACCTCAATGGAAGCTTTGGAGAGTGGTATGCACTGTTGGAAGATGGTCAATGCTCCCCTTGAGATTCATGACATGGACTAACTACCTCCTATGGATCCGTTAACTTTGATAGTTGTATTAGGCATTAACAAGTTGATCTTTTGGTGCAACGACAATTATAGGCCAACAAGTGGTATTAGAGCCAAAGGTGTCAGGTTTGAATCCCCTCGAGTAACACTGAGGGCGAGTTTTTTGGCAGATGGTTAGCACTTCCCTTGGGATTCGTGACATGGACTAACCGCCTCTTGTGGATCCATTAACTTTGACAGTTGTATCGAGCATTAACAGGTTGATCTTTTGGTGCAATGACAACTGTAGGCCAACATGCACATCCATAATAAAGGATTAATAAATGATGTTTTATTTTACTTCCTTAAAACTTATGTCATATATATGTGTATACAAAATGTGGAAGCATACACAAGGTAAGTCAATTGTTAAATAACAAAATGACTCAAAGAGATGTGATTTAAAAATGTAATTGGAAAGTGTATAGAATTGTGTAATTTAAAAGGTGCATTGACAACCTAAGGTTATAATGACAAACAAACAATGATCAACATGGAATATGCAAAATAACAAAAATGAAAGCAAGCCGTAATAGAATGAAATAAAATGTGTAAAGAATTCACATACCTAAAAAACTAGAGTTTCAAATGGAGGAGTTCTACCCAATTATGCAACCTTTGCTTCTTCTTTCTTCAAACTCCTCAACAATTTGACTTTTTTAAAAGCTTCTTCCCCTCCAAACTTCAATTTTATATCACTTTTGAATGGAATTTAGACTTGAATTGATATTATATTCCTTTCAACATGAAAACTCTGCTATTTCATGCAAAGGTGGTGGAAAGATCATGAAAAATGTGGTGGAATGTGAAAAACATGCATGTACACTTTACAACATCATCAAAAAGCTACTTTTTATCGAAGCACATGCAAAACCAGGAGAACATGTAGAATGTGGGCCTTGAGATCATAGGTATATTGAGTTTTTTACCATTTTTAGAGCAAGCCAAAACACGCTTGTGTTATAACATGAGTGCATTATTTCTTGCTAAAAATGGTCATATCACTACTTCAAAATGTGCTTGCGTTTTGAAAAAGTTGGGTTTTTTATAGATTTTTTTTCTCTCTTTGTCTATACCCTCTATACCCTAATTCTATCTCTCTACCCTCTACCCTTATACCCTAATTTTATCTCTCTCCCCTCTATCCTTAACCCTTATACCCTCTATCATCTACCCTTTATCTCTCCCACTCCCTCTCTCCCTCTCTCTCTCTTAAGTCTCTCCCTCCTATCCC